>JAQIWH010004226.1:0-17526 GCA_034695005.1 Cryptops parisi | reverse complement strand
TCTTGCTGCAACTACGAGGCTGCAAGACTACAATAAGGTACGCGTGTGAAAGTTCTTATTACGACCTGCTATCACAAATCAACAACGACATATAAAATATAATATCGACAAAAAATATCGATATAATATATCGATATTAGTATCGATGTTTATTTTAGCGTATCACTTAACATTTTTTTAGAAAAACAGCACTGACTATAATTAATATACACGGTGTTCTTAGAACGTCTAGTGGAATTTTAACAGATGCTACGCATCGAACCAAACAACTCATATAAACATGGATCCGGAATTTGTCAAAACTCGTTGTATAGTCCAATGTACGAAAACTCGTATAAAGCGATAACCGCATAAGTCCAATATAATAAAAATGAAATAAAAATTCGTATAAATTGAAATGAAATTCCGAAAAACTCACATAAATCGAATTTCACGTCACTCAAATATCACATTGATACAAATTCGCATAATTCGAAACTTGCAGAACTGGAAAATGGAATTTCTCAAAACTCGCGTAGTAAATCGAATATTACGTTACTCTAAATTCTGCAAATTTAAATTCGCATTAATCAAATTTTGTGAAAATTGAAAATGGAACAACTGAAAACTCGCATAAATCGAATCACGAATAACTCAAAGAAGATCGCATAAATCTAAATTGGCATAAATCAAAACTATATATAAAAAGCATATTCTTAAAATATATTTTTAATGTACTCGTTTTTCGGTTTGATAGATACAACACCTGTGTTTAAAATTTGCTCGACATTTCAGAAACACCCTATATATTTCAAAGTTAAAATATATTTTTATCATGGTTTCTGTTATATTTTTTCAACTTAAATACATTGTATGTGCCAGTGTCATAGACCTATGTTGATGTAGACTTTTGTTTCGTAGCATCAGTGGTTAAATATTTGACTAGATTTTTAGGAACACCCTGTATATTGAAATTTGAACGATATTTATCACGGATTCTGTTGTAAATTATATATTCTATGTGTCACAGACTGCCGATTTTTGGGGTATCGTTGGTGGAAATGTCAGCTTGTGGATTGGAATTTGCCTCATTTCATTGGTGGAACTGGTTGAATTGGTCATGTTGCTAATTCAAGCTTGGATACAAAACAGGAGAAAAAATAGTGTGAAAGACGAAGTGAAAAAATCGGTTACAAGCAATAATCAGGTTGAACCAAATAATCAGGCATTTAATCTTAGAAATTATCATTTTGTTAACTGATTTTTTTTTTTATAATAAGAAAAATAAAATCTGATAAAAAAGATAAAATTATGAGAAAAAAATTATACATTAATCATATCTGTTTAAAAAAGACGTAGTTGATAGGTGTCACACGTAAATTAGGATAAGAGTGCAAGGAACTGATTTTTAAAATGCTAATCTAAGTATAATTTGCAGTTATACTGATTGTATGCATATTAATGTTTTCCTGATAACACTAGTATTACACTAACACACTGTACACTGGTATTAGTGGCGTAATAAAAACACCCTCAAGAAATTACACTTTTATTATTTTTTTGCTTCTTTTAATAATAATAAAAAGTATAAACTATAATTGTGTAACAGGTTGTATTAATTTTTATTTTGGTAATCTTGAAGTTCACGTTGCTAAATAACATCAGTGCTACTTTGATATGGAGGCCAAGTAATTTAAGCTTGGTCAATAACATGATTTGAACAATCATTAATCATACATTTATGCAGTTTTTAATAGTCCTACAGTTGTAAAGACTAATTTTAAACAACATTTTAATTTGAGACACCCTGTACGATGTTTTTTGACACAGACATTTATAAGCGATTTTTAAAAAAGATGCATATTAAAATTGCTGCTTCATAGGATCAGCTGTTTTTAACACATGATTTGAATTTAAGGCAGGTGTTAGTGATATTTTGTGACGTCATTATAATGAAGCACTTGAACTTTTATACTGATATCTTAAAGGAAGAAGTTGGTTACAGATAAGATTAATCACGTAAGCATTTTGAATTAGTGATAGAAACGTGCAAAAGTACTAGCAAACAAAATCATCAATGAATCTCAAAATCGTGACGTCACTCGCGATCGCCCCTCTCCCCCGTTCCTGATTTTTATGACGTCACAAAATTTGCATAGTGTTAACATTGTAGAGGATAATTAAGTGCGCAATTAACATAGGCCTACAATAGGTGAAAGTGTCTTGTCGCGTGATGTGGGTAACTACGGGACGATATAAAGGAAGAATTCTAGAGTAAGTGGAACATTTTGTGCACTTTTATAAGTATGTATTGTATAATTTTACTTCAAAATTGCTACATTGTAAACATCACATTTGTGAAGTGGTGATTCGAATAGTCCCGCCATTATGTTTATTACATAACAGTATTGTACATTTTGGTTTCGCGTAGACATTGGCGTAGATGAAAGTTTATTACACTATATTTAACATTAAATATTTATTGAATTCATATTTTTATGTACCTCATTACGTGGCTTGTCTGTCTATATTTTGTCAAAATTATACATCAATGTCCTCATAGTCATAATCTGTCGTCAATTCCTGCCCACGACGACTCGACATTCGCGAATGTTTATGTGCATCATTCCTCGCGAATATTGGAGGGATTTTAGTACATAGTGTGTAAACCATACAATTTAGTTTTATTTGGTGTATTTTTGCTACTGTAGTCGGAGTGGAAATATTAAAAATGTATTTTATCTATGATATTACTGTTTATATATTGTAAATGTCCAATTCGATTAAAACAAACATTAATATTGTATTGGTTTCGATTTTCGAAAATACAACACGAATTGCTGTCGTTACTTGGGCGACCCCACGTGTTAAAACGTAACATTTAATGTCTGAAAATGAAACCGAAACTGAATTTTTCGGCTAACTTTATTTTAGCTTTTTATTTCAGTATTTATTATTATTATTTAAAGTACTTTCTGATCATTTGAGAAAACAGCTTGTGGCGCTAGTTACTTGTATTTGGAGGGTAAATGAATAAACAAAGCACGGTTAGGTTAGTTAAACAAAAACGCATTAAATGTATGATTAATGAAGTTAATGAATCAGTAATGTTCTATTAAGTATGGTTTTGTTTAACTAACCTGACCTACACCCCCTCCCAAACTCCATAACCCAAATACAAGCAAGTAGCGTCACAAGCTGATCAAAAAATGCCTTTTAAAATTATTTATATTTAGGTTTAATATAAATACAAAACAAGTACTGCATGCATTATTTTTACCGAGTGCTACATTTTTAATTAATATAATTTTTTAGAAAATCCTTATTTAAAATTGTAATCTTAATACAATTTAGTTATAAAATGTGATATTTCAGTGTTGAAATTAGTTGATATTTTATATGAATTTTAAACACAATTAAAGTCTAGAGATTATGCATAAGTCACGCACCATAGGACTATGGAGACTAGTTAACGACATTAATTTATTTGACATTATTATTGTGGTAATCATTAAAATATTTGTTTTAAATAGTAATAAATAAATATATTTATATTGTAAATATGAAACATTACAATTTATACAGCAATAATATTGTAGTGTGCGATATACTATAAATTTGATAACATTAAATTATTGAAATTACATAGTTTGTGATTTCTTTGGTGAAATATTTTGCTTCACCCTGTATAATGTATATTTAAATATACTATTTATATTCTGCGAACGTTATTATCTTTCGATCTAAGGTGTATAAATAGGTATTACGAATAAGATTGTTTTCAAGGTAAGTGAAAGGAAAATCGTTAAATTCATTTTACATTTTTTCTTCTTCTCGTTATTATGTTCATTACAATGAAGAAAGTGTTATTTATTTATTTGTTTTATTTATTTATTTATTATATTTTGTTTGCGAAGATAAAAACAAATACAAAACCAATGTCCTCGGTTATGGTTAGTTTTTTTTTCAAAGGTCAATTATTGTTTAAAGCGAAACACAAAGCCATTAAAATAAATCATCCAAAAGTTATGCAAGGTCATTAGTACAAAAACGTTGTTTTTTGTTATAAATTCTTTTTTTTTATGTTAAACAAACTATATTTTGTTTCAGACTATGAAAGGCCACGTGATTATTATTTTTGTATTCGTTAACTCGAATGATGTATATTTGTCGTGAAATCGCGTGAAGTTTTTGACATCAACAAGTGATGATGATGAATGAGTTTGAATCAATCAGTACATTAACCTTATGTATTATGAATTTTTAACACAAAATATGAATTTTAACACATAAAAAAAAGATAGTGCCTATTATTTGGGATGATGATAAATTATTATATGATTAAATTCGTAATTAACTCGTAGGAATTTTCATTTTGTTGTATAAAATGTAGCTATACGAAGAATGACTGAATTTGCAACTTAACTCGAATAAGTCTTAAACCTTATGTATCACGAACACAAAATATGAATATTATCATATAATAAAATAATCACTCTTACATAATATTTTAGATGTTAATTAACAGTGTAATTGGGTTATTATAATCAAGGATAATGAAATTGTTATTATTAGTCGGTCCCAAAACACTTTGTTTTATTTCCATCGTTTAATGTTATCAGCCGGCTATTGTTATTAAAAAAAAAACTAGTTTTAAAGTGATCACAATAACCGGATTTCACTGTATTATTATATATATAGTGGTTAAATTTATAGTAATTCATTCAACTTTGAATATCCATCGATAATGATTCTTTTATAGTAGACACTAACGTTTTCAGTTAGACACTCTGTATGACTACTTTCGATTAAATTTAAGCGGGTTCAGTGGGGGTTCCTCGATTTAACTACCTTTACTCCCTGGTGGGTTTTAGTGGCCTATTCCCACAGTGGCCCCATGAATGGGGTCGCCGGTATACAGATGGATGAGGGAACTCCCCGAGTATAGTATATGCTTTGCCACCCTACTCTTTCTCCGGTGCTTCTTCGGTTTGTTTATATTTAATAGATATGCAAAGTATAAGGGGTGGCTTATATATATCCTTACTGCTACAACCCCAACTGGTCACTATCCTATGTTTTTGTTCTATATCATTTTATTTTTTTTGCGTTAGACTCTCTTTTTTTCGGGGGTTTAGATTACTAGGTGTGTATGTGCGATGAAATTTTGAAGTGTGATAATGACTAGTTTGGTGTTGAGAAAAATTTTGAAACGTGTGAAAAAGCAGAGCATCCGTATAATTTTTAATTTTTTTTGTTTTTTTGGTGTAATGTTTTGGGATGATGTGAAAAAAAATTGGAGTTTGTGTTTTATATGAGGGTGGATTGTACATTTTTTACAAGCTGTGTGAGATAATTACTAATTTTGTTTGAATTATACAGTTTGACATATATAACAAGTTATGAACTGAACTTTAAAAAACAAAATGTATTCTGTTTGAGTATATTTGTTTAAAAAAATAAATAAAATGAAAGTAAAAATAAAAATGTACATATTATAGATTAAGATCTTGAAAATGTTTGGGAATTTGTTGATCCCTAGGGTCAATTTAAGACGGAACAGTAGCGCGTTTCAGGTTAATACAGTATTTTATTGTACAGCATACAGTCGACGTTTAGTCTACCGGAAGTTTCAAATCCTAGTATATACTTAGGTATTTGTGTTCGATATACGATACAGGTTTTACGTGTTGTTGAAGAAGCCTCGAGTGTTGTGCATAAACACTTAAAACTTTATCACCAACTTTTAAAGATTCGATATAAAACGATTAGTTAATGAAAATTGACCATTGAACTTCATGGTTCACTTTTAACTGACGGTTTTATGGTTAAAAATAATCTTGTTGGTAAAGAAATAATTTTGTGTTTTATGTTATTTTTAGCCAAATTTTATATGGCTTTATAATATATATACAAATGACAATATTTTAATTACTGGTTGTTAATTTTCACAGAGTATTTAAATGTGTGCTCATTAGAATAAACATATTTATAATTAACTAGCTCGCGTTACTTGGCCAACATTCGTTTATTGTTTTAATCCCATGTTACTTCACAACATTCGTTCATTGTTATAACCTCGTGTTTAGACTCATGTTGCTTTCGTTCAATGTTGAGGGAAACGTATCACGAAGACAGTGCTTTAGCATAGAAAGTAATAATAAACATTCAAACATTTATTATCACGAAACGTTTTAACATCTTTATTTTTTGAAGTTTATTCGATTTTTGAAAAAAATATTCATTAATAATTAAAACAAAAAGTTGGCTTTGCCTAAAACGTAGATGTATCAGTAAAGAATTGAACTTTTAAACGCATATTTTTATGACATTAACAATTGCAAAAGACAAAATGTTGGTAAATAGCTGTCGACGTTTCCTATAGGGGGTAAACACGTGGAAATTGAAATTAATAATTCATAACCGCATAAAAAAAAAACCCTCCACTTTATTCGATTCTGAAAACTATTCACTAACAATTAAGGAGAAAAGTTTGTTTAAAAAAAACAAAACAACAAAATTACAACCGGTACTATAAAAACTGAGTGATGGAAAACAAAGTTATCATGCTGTTGTTAATGATATCTTTACAAGAAGAAGAAAAAAAAAACAACAACTAAAAGGGCAGTCGTCGCTTCACGCTTAGTTAGAACCGGTCACGAGGTTGGGGGTTGCTTTTAGCTTCTTTTTTTAAGTCTTCTCTTTTGTACTCCTACTACTACCAATAGTAGTAGCACTCGTAGTAGGCGCAACAGCGAGCTGAACAAGCCCAAACACTATCGGCAAAGCTTGCTCAGCTTCACGCGTACTAGCGCTGGAGGCAATCGTGCACAAGAAGAAGAAGAAAGTTGTTCTTCAAGGAGCATTTGCGACCGTACTACCACCACCACTACTAGTGACAGTGGTAGTAGTAGCATAGCGAGGCAGCATTCCGTCGGCTAACAGCAGCACGCTGTTCATCGATCGACCGTAGTAGTGTATGTTGTGGGAGTGAGAGAGAGAGAGACTGTGTGTGTGTTAAGAGTTCAGTGTGTGCATTGAGCGCTACGGCTGTTGTGTTCCCTGGCTCAGTCGACGAGCGCCCAGGATCAGGAACGGAACGTCTTTCTCTCTCTCTCTCTCTCTCTCTCTCTCCTTCTGTCGTAGTATACTTACCCGAAACGCGGGAGTGTGTTACTCTACTGCTGCTACTATCAACTCGGCCAATTGTTGTGTGTGGTGGTGGGTTATGCTAAAACGCAGTGACGTCGGCATCGACCCCTGGTCGGGGTCAGTTTAAAGGTGGGCTCAGCACGTTCGACGCCCACACTCTTCACCTGGCTGAGCCACGGGGCGGTTGGTCGGTTTGGTGTTTGTGGTTGTGTGGTTGTACAAATACGAGGAACCGACAAAGTTTTGGAGTTTTATATATAAATAATTTGTTATTCTCGTATCCCCAATTGAGTGCTACTACTATACGGTTGTTGCTTCTGCTTTGCTGTTACCACGTTAGCCTGAGCGGCGGGCTCGGCTCTACTATAGTGTGCCACTTTTTTTGAGAGATAAGAGGGAGAGAAAAAAAAGTATTATTATTATTATAAATATATTATTGGTTTTGGTTTTCTGCGTTGTAAACGTGAAGATTTTTGTCATCATGCTGCTGCTACTTGTACCGCGACACCGGTGGCGTCTACTGCTGACGCTGCCGCTGTTGGTGCTGCTCACTTCGGCAGCCGAACCACCGTGTCCCCGTGAGTGTGCGTGTACGGGGCTTACGCTCGAATGTAGTAACCGGGGACTCGTACATGTACCTCGCAACATCCCACGCAACGTGGAACGTCTGTGAGTACCAATTTTTTTTTGTATTGACTATATACGTGATTTTGACTACTGTATATACATGTTTGTTGTTTGAGATGTTTGATTATAAACATGCATTGATCAAAAAATTACCAAAACCTTATGTATCACATTTTGTTTTTGTTACCCCGGTTAATACCATGTTTATAGATATATCTTATAATGGTTTTGAACAAAGTCACAAGTATGTATACATAGAAATGGTTGAATTATTTTTTTAGTATAAGTTAATTTGCAATTCCCCTATACTTGACATGACGTTTCTAATTA
Source organism: Cryptops parisi (assembly GCA_034695005.1). Taxonomy (NCBI): domain Eukaryota; kingdom Metazoa; phylum Arthropoda; class Chilopoda; order Scolopendromorpha; family Cryptopidae; genus Cryptops; species Cryptops parisi. Next base: position 9,438 of record JAQIWH010004226.1, on the reverse strand, counting down.
AAACGCGGAATTTATACACTTTTCAACTATACTACAGAATAGGGATTTTATTTTAGATATGTATAATACACGTGTAATAGAATACACGTGTATTATATATACTGTATATATAGTATATATACACACATGTGCTAGTAATTTGAGCTTGCGATGTTTAATTTTATTGATCTATATACAAAACCCCATAGGGGTAAATACAAATCCACCTTATAAAGGTGTAAATAACACATGGCGATGATATGTAATCATGTGAAGGATAAAACCATAGACTATACTCTTTGGTCTATGATAAAACGTTCAACTCACCATAGATTACCAAATGAGGCGTTGAATTAACAATTATCTAGTTCGGTGATAAACGATTTTTAATGATGTATTAAAGTTGAAAAAATGATATATTTTAATTACATGATGTAAAAATTTTGTTCCATAAATTGTGATTTACTTAATCGTGAAGAAACAAAGTTTCAAGGTACTATGACAATTTGACATTTCTTTGGGCATCTTTATTTTTTATGTTAGATATCGAATATTACGATACGTGATAATAAGAAGGTATTTCTATTTTATTTTGTCTTGTTATTTGTTTATCGATTTTTGTAGTTTACTTTGTGGTACATGTTTAGAAAGAAGATATACAACATCATTTGAAATCTACGTAAATGGTTCGACTCAACCTTGTCATGATGACGTTGATTGTCAACACGTAATAATGTACATGTATCAGAATCCGATTTCGTTTCCCGAACACGTTTACATGTTTGATGGTGACATTTCATCACATTAATATTAAAACAGACCATTCATTACCATCTATAATTTATTAATTTACCGTGCTAACTTATAATTTTGTATATTTAATATTATTTAAATTTAACCTACTAATTCCGTGTTAATACACTGCTCACAAACATTAGAGGATATTTCAAAATGGTAATGAAGATTTTGAAATATCCCCTAATTTTTGTGAGCAGTGTAGCTCATACTGTCAAAAATCAATTTTATATTATTGTATATTTGTTTCATAGTGAAAAGTTTTATATGTGAAAAAAAAAACTAGCACACAAAATATAGGCGCGTATTTCATTATTGATCAAAAAATTATTTGTGTCAGAGTCAACAAAAGCCAAGTTGACATCGTAGTTGAAATTGTACTCGAGGATTTTATTTTACTTTTTTTTTGTGTGAATGAATCGATAGTGCGCTTAAGTGTTGTAGAAGCGAGTGTCATAGCTTGTCACCGCTCGTATAATACTTAAATTGAAATCGTAGCTGTCAGTTTTGGTGACCGAAAGCTTTTCCACCGGTGAATCATTGACTTCCTACTAGGATAACTTGCGATAATGTTAGAAAACCGCAAACGCTATATATTGTCATAATTGGAATTCGATGTGACCATACTCGCAAATAATGCCATCCAACTGACATGTTAATGCCATGTAAGTTGTGAGTTCGTGCCTGAAATGACAAATAATTTCGGTCTGACATATTTAATTTCAGTTTTTCTAAATTTTAAAAATTAACATGTATTGTAAGTTATTCACAAAGTCATTTGTAAATAACATAACAAAAAACCATAACCAAGTACAAGTAGCAAGTAGCACTGAACTGCTGGCGGGCCCATAACAGGAAAATTTCACTTTTTAAATTATTATTTTTTAAAAAGAATTGTATTTAAAATTTATATTAATAATTTAAACTTTGGTATTGTTGGTTAGGTTGACAAATTGTTAACACGCTAGTTATTATGAAATTTTGAAGGAAAAAAATGAAATATTTGTGTTACTTGTACAGGGTGACACAAGTATAGGCTAATTGAAACTAGAAGTGAACATTTTTTTTTTTCAAAAAGTAAATTATATTTAAATTGATATTAAAAATTTAAACTTGTTTATACCGTTTGTCAAATTCATAACACGCTAGTTATGGTTCGCGAAAGGCTTCGTGTCACGTGACTATCGACTTTTTGAAAAATGGATTTTTGTGTCTCACAACCAAAAAAAAAATATGAAATGCGTAATATTTCAATGATATAATTTTAATATATTAAAAAAAAAATCATTATTATTATTATTACGTAGTAAAAATTATGGTGAAATCTGTATTCTTTTATATAAAGTATCATATATCGTGTCGATGACAACGTTTGAGGTCCCTTTTTAACTCCTGTCACTTTTTTTTTTTCATTCTTCAATTGATTTCCTTTAAATCTAGTCTTCTTACTTAGCGTCGGTCACGTGACGGATGAATTGACCTCCTCGCTCGTTAGGCGGCTCTATATAACGACCCAAGGGGGAGAGTCTCTTTTATAATAACATTCAACTTTGAGTAATTTAGACACACACACACAAAAAAAAAGCTCAACCTCTTTTAATATATAATAACCAAATTTCAATTAAGAAAATTCTTGACATTTTTGCAACGTCCACGTTGTACACTATTTGTACAAGCTAATCTTATCGATTTCCGTGATTTCTTATTATCTCTTGTTGTTGTTTCTACTCTTTATCCTTCTCCCCATATCAACCTCTCCCTGTTTAAAACAAAGGGGGGAATCGTGAAAAGTGAGGGAGAAAGTTCATTTTTGTAAAATTTTAGAAATAAAAAAAAAAGTTATATTTTTATTTTTTATAGTTATTCTATATACAGGGTGAGTTAAAAGTACGGTTTTATGATAAAATCAGAAAAGCTATTACAATGGCAATTTTGATATAATATAATACGTATAATATATTGGCTAAAAGGTACTTTCTGATTACAGCGAGGCCAAGTCTGATGTTACTTTCAGGTTAGGTTAGGAAAAACAAAGAAGCGTATTAAACGTATGATATTGTTTTGTTTTCCTAACCTAACCTGCACAATAAATCCATAATTAAGTACAAGCAAATAGAAACATCAAACTGGACCTGGATATAACCGGAAAGTACCAGATATAATATCACCTTCCTAGGAATTTTTACAATGGTGGTATTTGCATTGACCTCCCATTGGAAACTATAAACTATAGACTATAGACTATAACTATGCAATTTATGCATAATATAATTGATACGACAATAGAGCTCTATCCCTACAACAGTATTGCTGTAAGTCACTCATAATAGGCCGTGGAGTTAGTTCAGTTGTTGCGTGGTTAATTTAAATACGAATTAAAAGATGCATAATAACCATGAACTAAAATAACTTCACTGAATAGCGTGGATGACTTGCAGAGAAGCTGTTGTAGCACTCTATTGTATCAATTTTTATTTCGGTTGCATTGTTGAAAATAAATAAAACAAAGGTGGATTCTTACTAAATGTACCGGTGGCTATAACATTTTAAATATGACACCGTAGCTACGGCTCAGTTTCCAATGTAATAATTTGATTTCCGGTTTGTAACAACGCGAGGTCCATAAAATATCACCATTGTAAAGATGCTATTAATATCTAAAACTCAAAATTGTCCTCTGTATAATATTTCTATAGAACCGTACTTTTGACTCACCCTGTATATAATATATTTTCCAAATACAAGTTTTTTTCTGTCACCAAAAAACGGCATAAGTTCCTGTTAAAATATTTATTAGACACCTTTGTGAGTGTATTATAAAAAAAAAAGGTAGTGACATTTTTTTATACAGAAGTTTTCTACTCGTTGATTGCTGTATAAATTCTACGTGGTACTAACAACTCACCGACGGTAACCCCAAAAGGGTTTTTTTTACGAGTTTTTCAAAGCTTCTGCATTTACGTGTCTAGAATGGGAACTTATTATTTAACATGCACAGTGACAAAAGATGAGCGTAAAAAGTTGAAAAAAAAGAAATTTTTTAGGGGGATGTATGTGTGGTATAAACTTTTTTTTCTTACACTATGGTATTTTTTTTTCTACCCCCAATGTGCAAAAGAGCTATAACGTTCAACTAAAGAATGTCTAGCTACCACCCATCTTAAATTTATTAGTATTATTGAAAGGATTTAGTGAAGGTAATAATGTTTCATTATGGTTACGAGCTGTACTCTACACTAATTAATATCTGGGAATTTCTTGCAAAATATTTGATTGTGTAGGGTGGAACAAGTATGGTGTTACACTTTATAGTTTATACGGTATACTGTAATTGAGTGTTGTAGTGTACTTTTGATGATACAACCTGCTTTTTGTTCACAGTACCGTATACTGTAGTCGTAGTGTGTATCAAAAGTCGCCTATTTTATAGGGTACACTGATTAGAGTATATTTTTAATTGGTTTTCTCTTTGTGGTATAGTGCTTTAACAAGCGTTTATTGGGTTATGAGATAGTGTATTTTGTATTAACTGTATATAAACAAAGTGTAGTGTGTGTCTTTAGTTTTGTCACTGTACGTTTAAGTTCATGGTATACTTTTAATGTCACAATGTCATTCTAAGTTCATACTACCTGTATTGTTAAGTCATATTGTATAGTATAACGTGTAGCAAAAGTTTATAGGGTATATATACTATGTAAATAGTCGTTGAATGTAATATTGTTCTTTAATGTCGGTGTATACTTTCAACGCTGTAGTGTACACCAAGTCTTTACTTAACGTAGTGGTTAGGTTCTTGAAAACCACGACTTAACTGAAACAACGCTAGAATCCATTGTGATTAACCTATACTATGTAGATTTTACAACGACGTTATAACGAAACCACGTTAACCGTAAAAGGACGTTGAGCGGAGACTTTGAGTACCCTACTTTTAAGTTAGAGCAGTTTTACAAGGCGTAGTATGGCTGTGCAGCAAAAGTTGATAGGGTGCACTATTACTATATAGTGTATATTTAACGACAGTGTATTGTAGAGCGTGTAGGAAACCGTCTGCAGGGTATATATCACCCATTGCATAATAAGTACACCGTATATTCAATTAGGGTTTTTTGCTGTAAATAGTTTTGCGGATGACAACGAGCTTTTGTCACACCCAATATTTAATATAGTAGAGCGCTAAAAACTCTTGTGGTAGTCGTCGGGCTTGGGGAACCTCGAATTTGATTATTTTTGTTTCTTTCCACGTGTTGCTGGACGCGGAGAGTCATTTGCATGCGCCACGTGTCTCATCCATTGGCGACTATATCACCATTCTCTTTTATTGTTTGCCTTCTACCAGCTGATGAAAACGCCCAAAAGCTGTGCCTTTTCCTATTGGTTAGCTGACGATTTAATCTTTTCCCCCCAATTTTCTCTATCGGTTATTGTCTTCGTTTCCAAACCCTATAATATCGAAAGGAAATCGAACCATGTCGCTTTTCCAAAGAGCTTCTCTTGAAAATGGTTCCAGTTCTAAAGGGGGTGTACAAATATGAACCGGATTTTTCTTTTCTGCGTCGGTTGTAATTGAGTTGGGTGGAAAAATGGCGATATTAAATTTTTGTTTTAGACCGGTCTATAACATGAAAACAACGGATTGTATTAAATTTGCATTTTCGGACGTTTTCGGAGAAAGAGTATGGAACGCGACTATTGTAAATCTGAAATTTTTTTGTGATTTCTTTCTTTTTGTGGTTTCATTTCCTAGTTGTTTCACTCGCTCGCTTCACTTTCAAAACAATGGAAAAAAATACTGATATTTAGAAAAACGGCGTAAATGCATGCATTTATAAATTAGCACGATATTTGGGAATAACAGCGTAATTGCATTTTTTTTAATTAGCCGTAAGTTGAAACCTGTCAATTAAAATTAACAAATTTTTTGCAAAATTTGTTTATTTTCAAATATACAGTTGACAGGAATTTTTGTTAATCTTAAATATTGAAGGTGCCAGAAGTTTTTGCCTTTTTTTCTACAAAATATATTTTTTGAGTTACGCCGTTATTTCACCCAACTCTTCAATTCGAGTGACACGAATTCGTATACGCTGTATATATTTGATGGCAAAAAATGTTAGTCTTGAGTGTTGTATTATGTATGTCTGGTTCCTATAGTTTTCCCCCCACAAATTTTCTTTTCGGCGGTTGCTGCTGCTGTCAACTCTTTAAATCATTTGTCAGTTTGCGTGGGCGTGACGAGTTTGATGGAAAGCGCTTTGCACCAAATCCCCTTCACAATTCATTCCATGCTTTTGGCCTTTTGGTATTAGTGACCCTAATGCTGCTGCTGTTGCTACCCAATTACAAGGCCCTATTAAAATTTTCATCACATTTGACTCGGACATTTGGAGGGGTTTCAAATCGTTCCGCTCATTTTATCGAGTTTCTTGGATCGCATTTCTGATCGCTTGGTAACGCCTAGACACCCTTTCTATTACTAGGTCACAAAAGTCTCAAGTGATGAATGGACTCATTTTTATATATTTGTCTTATCACTATTTCGTTAATCAATTTTTTTATACAGCTCTCCATAGTATTCCTGTTGATTCTTGTGCTCTAAATAATTCCGATATATCGTTTGGACAATGGTTCTATTAGTATCGATCAATAAATGCTTTTTTTTTTCATTATTTACAAAGTTTTGTTATCCATTATGAGGATTATTGACATTTTGAAGAGAAGTAATCAAAGCGATTGACCTGTTTGACATTTGTCATTGCGAATGGTGGCTTTAATGTTGTAGATTAGGTAGAGTTGAAATCAATTAGATAATTGGAAAAGCCGGTTTTAAATGACGTATGTGACCGAAATTTAGTATCAAACCCATACTGCAATGTATGGAAAGATGACAAATGTTTAGATTTACATTTCCTCACAAAATTGAATCCAAAATTAAATTGTTTCTATGACATTGTTCATAAACTCTTGTGTAATGTCAAGTCATGGCGTCAATCGTGTCAAAAGTAACTCAAGCTTAAATTTTCATTTTAAAACGTTGTTTTTCAATTAGAATCAATTTTTTTTATGAGATTATGGAATTTTTTTATTTGACATGTGATTTGACACTTTTTCCAGTATCAAAAATCAAAATCTACTACAATACAGGGTGTTCTTAAAAGGTTCTTAAAAGGAAATTTGAACCAGATTCTACACATATAAACAAAGCAAAAAGTCTATATACACATGGGTCCAGAAATTGTTTCTGTCTTGGTGCATCTTGGGTTTAAAATTTAGTCAGATCTTTTTAGGAACACCCTGTATATGAAAAACACACTTATGTTTAGATTCACACTAAATTGACCTTGAGTTTCTTTGTGTTTAATTGAAAGGCCAGGTGTAAAAGAATGTTAAGTAACATCTTAAGCACTGCTGTCATAGATGACTTAGAAGTATTCTCCAATGTGCTAGGTGCAATTCTACCTTCCTAGCGTATAATTTTGTGCAAAATAATAATACCTGCAAAGGTATTATTGCAAGAAGTGTGAAGTGATCCATAGACCACAAGACAAGTTAAAGATCGTGGTTTTCCTCGAAATTGTAAAAATATTACTGAACACTTTTTTTACACCAGGTTCTTCAATTATATATCAACTTCATAGTTGCCTCAGCATAGCGTTAGTATAAAAAAAGTCATAAAAATTTGTTCTGAAAATTTTCATTCATTAATTTATGAACAAAAATCCAGTATCTGCCTTTATTTTCACGATACTTTTTTTAAATTAAAAATAATTTTTTTTTGGCGTGACATTTGTCGGATCGTGGAATCTCATTTCCATGTCTGGCAAAGCTTTCAGCCACGACACTCTAACCACCGCTTTGTTTTGGCCGGACACAACACACTTTAATGTTGTGGCGCAACATGCCTATCGGTTCGTGTAAAATTGGTCAAAATTCACTAGAGACGTTTTGCATGTGAAAGCGTGCCGATGCCAATGCTGTCGTGTCATGCACCCGAGATGCACACTCCAGATATGAAACATGCACGAGTTTTGCCAGGCGTTTCTGTGACTTTGTATGTTGTCTCGTATGTTGTTGACGGCCACGCTTGCTCGCTTGCACGAACGAATATTTATTTCACCATCCTTGTTTGTTTTTATCCCCGAAACTATATGACACGGTGTGAAATTTATGTCAACAGTATGTATAACTAACGCTACTACCCGAAGGCCTGAGAAAGAATATGTAACAATTTTGGATCATTACGATTGTAACGCGTCACAAAATTGTACTCCATTGAATTGAAACCTGGAATCCATTAAAATGATTTTTATCGTGCTAGTTTTATTTTTAATTCATTAGTTTCAACTTTTGAACTAATAGTTTGCAAATATTTTATTTGTGCAATTTCTAATTTTCAGAAATGATAGAGGGCACGTACTGAAACATCTTTTATTAATGAACTATAGTCCGGAAATACTTCCGTAACGAGATACAAAATCTCGAGGGGCATATCACCTCTGAAATTTTGGAATAGATTTTCTGAATCACCCTATATAGTATAATGTATTATGTACATTAGTTTTATATGATAGTTGAATTGAATGGTGCATTCTAATGTGTGTAGATGTATTTTTTAAATGTGAATAATTTGGACAAACGAATTAATAGAATATTTGGTTTATAATCAGTACACTTTGGTTCAAATGCTTATTTTATATTTTTACTGTATTTTACTAATTTTATAAATTTATATTTTAGAGACTTACAAGGGAACAATCTAACAGTGATTCGTCGCAGTGACTTCGAAGGAATGAAGAAGCTACGAATACTGTAAGTGAATTGTACCTTTCATTGTTTCTATTTACTTATAACACTTTTTTTAATAATTGAAGGGCCTAATGTGAAAGGGTGTTAACTTTTTTGTCAAATATGACCTAGAAGCATTTTTGAATGTGTTAGTTGCAATTCTACCTTCCTGATGCATAATTTTGAGCAAAATAAAAATCGATGTGCAAAAAACATTTGTGCAAGAAAGTGTAAAGTTTCCCATAGACATCAATGCAAGTTCAGGTTTTTTAACGTCATTTGTTCAAAATTGTAAAAATGTTACTAAATACTTGTAAAAATACTCTTAGGAAAATAATAAAAGGTACTCTTTAACACCAGGCCTTACAATTGTACTTTAACAAGTACACGTTTTTAAAAGTATAAGTGTATGGATTTCTATTTACTATAACCAAAGTTTTTCTACTAAACGTATAGTGTAGGTATACGACGATCGTATAAACACTAATGCATTGTACTCGATAGATTGTTTGATCTTGGCCGATTGTCTGTACTCAAAGTATAGTGTACTTGTACTTTAAAATTGGATAGTGTGTTTTCAAAGAAATAATGTACTTTATGGTTTGAGTTTACTGCTACTACCAGGTTGTTCGTACATACTGTACTACTTAACATTAGAACTAATTAATGATTGTTTCTGTGTCAATGCCGCTTTGATGTTGTAAAATGGTTCACGAAAAATTCCGATATACAGTAGAAACATTTTTCGTGAAACGTCTTTATCTTTCGAAAGAGAAACTCGTGACAGCATTGGTGGTCTTAAGATGTACTCGCCTTAGGCGACACAGATCTTCTATTTTTTTTCCCTCCATCATCGATGATTACATTTTTTTTTAT
>JAQIWH010004225.1:0-17527 GCA_034695005.1 Cryptops parisi | reverse complement strand
CTTGTGCAACAACGGATGCGACGTTCAATTGCACTGTTACCATAGTAACCATAACAACTAGGAATAAAACCCCAACAACAATGCAATGCTACGTCACTCTGCTTTCACTATACAAATAGCTGAGCATAAAAGAGAATCCCAAATCAAAGTGTTACATGAAATCAAATCGACGTCGCTTGCAAAGAGTATGGTACACTAGGATAATTATTTTCCATATAAGTCTAAAAAGTGTGAAAAAATATAATGATTCGTTCCTATGGAATAATTATCGCATACTTCCCAAGGTCGATTCCTGTTGTCACATTCCTTAACATAAACATTAACCTACTCCACTACGGTATTACGGAAACGGGGTTAAATATGAAACGTAGCAAACATCATAACCAGTTTACAAAAACAAAAAAAACAATAATAAATAAAAATTCAAAGTCCGTCTTTATTAGCGTCCTATTTATATCCAATCAGCAATAGACCCTGCAGAAGTATGCGAGGATTGAAGAGAATAATGAAAAAAAATAACAAACAAAAAACAAATAGCGTGGAAACAGTCAGTGTATGGCTCTTGCATTTCATGGTTCCCGGGTCACCCACCCGGATGTGACGTCAGAATAACGCAGCGTGTGTGTCATCGTGATGGTTGTTCTTTCACTGTCAAGGCCGTTGGCAGACCTTGAGGCCGTTGACCCCTCTGTCCAACCTCCCTCCACAGACCGAAATCCGGGAAGAGAATGGGATTGGATATAAATAGTCTCAATGCCTCCTTTACTTATTTATTTTGCACTCAAGTTCTTCCTACACTTTTTTTTTCAATAAAGATTTGCTTTAATTAGCATATTTTTAATATATATCCGATTTTTTGAAATATATGTTGAAAAAAAAAATATTCAATATTACCAGACATTCTGAGCTATATCCCGGACTGGGAAGTCTTTAAGTTGTTTGGTTTTAAATTTCTTGCTGTCTAATCAAAATTGTTAAATAGATTCCTATTATTATTATTATTACAGTCCATCCAACATTCCATTGAATCGAGATTTCGTGGAAATCGCTATTTTACACCCTGAATTAGGTTTTAGACTTGATTGTTAGTCTAGACATTGGTTTAGATCTTCAGTATTTTATATTTGAAGGGTCTGATGTAAAAGAGTATTAAGTAACATTTTGTGTATATAATTCAGCATTGTATAGAATGCCTAGGGTGTTTTGGTAAAGTATAAAATCAGCACTAGTTATGTTATGCAAAAGTTAGATTTAAATTTAGGCTTAAATGTAAGCTTTATTCTTCTTTTTTTTAAAGAAAATGCTATTAATTGATCTAAATTCTAGACAAACATTAATTAACCAATAAAATGTTATTTCATACGTTGTCAAAAAAAGAAGCCAGGTAGGTTAGTTCTATACAATGCCTGGATTTTATGCATTACCGGTAACAAATACAAAAAATCCTCCGAAAAATTCATTGGATGCAAACCTCGAATGTGATTCGAAAATCGTATATAGAAAGTCATCGATTTATGCGATTTTGTATTGTGAATTCGCAATTATGCGACAAGAGAAATTCAAGCTAGACCGAATCAAAGTAGGCCTATATTCAACATAATTATCACTGCATAAAAAATATATTGTTTTATAAAACTATTGTATAACATAGAGTGTATAGAACTGAAAACAGTAGTAATTTACAAATTTAAGCGTAAAAATCTACCCGACACAAACACTAATGAAATGATATACCAGCAAAATTCTGAAATTTCGCTGGTATCATTAAAATTTTCAAAATGGAGTTAGGCTACATTGGTCATGTAATAAAATATGGGAAATTTTCCATTTGTAATACCAGATCCAAGATAGATTCAAGTACACGTAGACGTATATAGAAGTAAATGATACATGTACATCATCAGGAAATGATGAATCATTTATTGCATGTGGTGAACAAATATGTATTTCCAAATGATTCACCAGATGTTTAAATAATCAAAACAATAACGATTTCGAAAACTTTTGTGATTCACCAACTGTACAGTGTTTTATCAATGAATTCGTGACAGATGTTCGTCGTGTATGTATTTTTTTTTTCAGGTACGATTTGTATATAATGTTAATTATACTATAGTATACAACTAAGTTTTCAAGTACATTAACCCAATGGATTACACCCCTCTCCCCTCCCCTGAAGTAACAACCTCCCTCACTTACTTATTTGGAAAAACTGCACTCCATTTAAATATAATTAGCTCCTGCTCCTCCATTCATTCAGTCCAGACAGGAAAACAGTAAAAACTGACAGACAGACAGACATTCTTCCGCCACGAAACAATAGTCGCGTGTCAAGGTCATTGCGACCAGACAACCATCCAAAATGGCACCTGGGTCATTCAACAACGAAAGTAAACATTTGTACCTCACCTGCCTCTAGAAATAGCGACAAATAACACACTAGTGCTATTGTATACAGGGTCCATCAAAAATATGTTAAGATTTTCACGATCCTTTTGTGTGGTGTACAGCTGCTAATTTTTGAAGCACCCTTTATAGTAGTCTGTTATTTGTCGCTAAGAGTTCACTTAATGTGGCACTTATGCCAAAACAGTGTCACTAAAATGACATTAAGGGTGAGGTACAATTGGGAGCACAGTCATTATCTTCAGAATATAGTCACTGTATGGTATATAGGTCTATACAGTACAGTGGAATCCGGATATTATGATCACTTTGAGACTAGTGCTGTTTCGATAACAATAACCGGCTGATAACATTAAACGATTGATAAAAACATATTAAGCAGTGTGTTGGAACAGATTTATTATGATAATAATAGCCGGTTGATAAAATTATCTGAGATCATAATAACCGGATTCCACTGTATAAGCAACTCCCAGTTTCTAAAAGCTCGATTTACGAACATTTGCTGAAACGAACGTCATACAATTTTGTTTTATATTCTTATTTTATTTTATGTTGCCTATCGTTCATCTATGATGTTATCCTACATTCATTACAGTAAAACGTATTGTATGAATCCGATTATGTTCACTTTGGGAATAGTGCTTTTTTGATAATAGTAACCGGCTGATAACACTAAACAGTGGATAAAAATACATTGAACAATGTTTCTGGACCAACTGATTATGATAACAATAGCCGATTGATAACATTATTCGTGATTATAATAACCGGATTTCACTGTAGCAGCAGACATAAGCTTTTAAGGTCAATGCACTCTTCAGAAGCCAACATGGGAATCAGACATTCATTCATCCATAGACTCTAATCTATTGTAACATTTCTGTACAATAATAATAATAATATAAAAAACCAACTGATAACATTATTCACTGTATAACTGCATACTAACATTCCAAAATTGTCCTTAATATGCATAAAGGAAAGGATACAAAGCGTACAACGTACAAAGTCCAACTAACTCACTCAGCACTTCCATTTCAAACTACCAGACGCCAAACTATCAGGCTATTCAGCGAGTCATCAAGTTTATTAATTTCACGAACAAGTCGAGGATGTGAATTAAAAGACACCTCGATTTATATACTGTTGTTTATATATCCGCACTGATATCTATAAAAAAGAACAACAAATATACCAAAAACCGAGCAAACCTACCCCGATAAAATTCGGCGTCTGGGAGAGGCTGGTGGTGGTAGCAGAGCAATGTGGTAGCAGAGTGTCTGGTTGTTGTGGTCGTGGTTAGCTAGAAGAGCTCTCTTGGGTTGAGGGTTTTGGGTTCGAGTATAAAAGCAATCGACATCCGGCCAGTTTTCGGGGTCAGGAGACATTGTGAGCGTCAGTGCGAATCCGCCAGTAGAACCTTGGCAGCCGCCGGCCATTAATTCTCTCTTTTTCTTTCGTTTGTTCCCTCTTCCTCTCTCATGGCTGTAGTAGAGTTCCGCCTTTTCATTCATTCAAACAAGAGGAGCGATGACGAGCTTGTTCATTCACTCTGCATTTTTTAGCTATGTAAAAAACATTTCCTACCTAAATTAAAAGAGAAAGAAAAATTTTTAAAGCGAATTCGTAATGTAATGCTGAGATATTATAGTTACCACATAACTTATTTTGAAAAAAAAAAAGTACATTGAAATGCTTTTTATACTCTTTATATTAGCTTTACTGATGAGTGAGTTTGTGAGTGAGTGAGCTGGATTGAACGTATACTGCGATCTACAGTCGTTTATGAATATATACTGCAAAAGAATACGCCAATAAGAGACGACAAGATTCTTCTCCAGTATATTCTTCATGAGAATATACCAAACATAATTACTTACGACACGCGGACTGACGGACTTACGTGGTTTCTGATTTATGCGAATGACTTATGCGTGTCCCGTTTTATGGTACATTGGACTACACAGTATATTCTCATAAACGACTGTAGATGGCAGTATACGTTCAATTCTCAGCTCGCTCACTCACAAACTCACTCAAAAGTGAAGCTAATATAACGAGTTTAAAAAATTCTGTACTTTGAAAAGTACAGTGAATTTTGGATACAGCCCCTGACGTGATTTGAAAATCTCATGGAAAATATCTTGGAGATCTTGTAGATCATTTCTTGAGCTCTTTTTATAAACTAAAAAAACTAGTATTATGACGTCAAAAAAATATATATTTTCACTTTTTGAAAGTATGTTATTTTTTTTTTTATTTAAAAATTTCACATTTCTTTGTTGAGACAAACCACGACATATTATACTAAAGTATAAACATATACAATTACACAACACGTAATCCTTGTAAACAATGAATAAAAAGGTGTTTTTTTAAATGTAAACAAGTGATGCTACAAGTTTTTTTTCCTACAGAAAAATTGAATTTTTCTAATAGAAAGAGGGGATGAATTCCGTTTTGGAATAAATTTGAAAAGAAAACGGTTATAAGCAAATTTGGAATGGATCCTCCTATAGTTCATTGTATATTTTCTGTCTTCTCTAGAAGTTGGACCCTCGACTATCCAACTTGTTAAAAAGGATAAAGGATGTTATGGGCATCTAAAAGCACGACGGGTATCAAGTGCCCTGTAGAATATAATCATTTGGACAACACTTAATAAATGTCGAGTACGGAGAAACCCAGTTATTGATGGTTTAAAAAACCAAACAAAATCCTAACGTGACAATTGTACGCCATCTTTAGGCGTCTTATTCTATATAATGGTAGGCCTACATCGCCCCCAAAGAGTATTCCCATGAATCAAAATAGAATTTAATTTTTGTTTTTATATACTGTAGTTAAGTTTTTCACGGTAATTCAATGTTTTTAGTAAATTTGCCTGTTTAGGCGCAATATAAGTTTTTCAACATGAGCCGAAAAATTTAGCCTATGGTTAAACCAGACCCCCTGAATTTTGATGGATGTTGATTCATCTTGAAAGGTTAAACGCATGGTCTTCAATTGGTTCAATTGTAGATTTTATTGAAAATATCCGAAATTTTGGACACCGTCCCCTAATATAACATATTTAAATAAATTACTGTATACTGTACTAGTTATTATATAAATACAAAATACACAATTTATACGTTTAATCGGATGCCAAACTCCATGTATTAAACAACCCACTACTGTAAAGCTTAGAATTAGATTAGAAACTATTTTAAACGTTTCAAATCAAATCGTAAAATATTATTTTTCATAACGTACGACCCCTTACAAGAAAAGACCTCTAATTAGGTCTCAATCATTAGATCTAATCATGTATGTCTTCATTGGCTAATTACACCAACTTAAAGTTCAGGTTCTATCATAATTGATAACAATCGTGCTTATTATTATTATTATAACACAAATTTACAATTTGTAACAATATTTTTATTTCGCATTTAACAAATGTTGTGAACAAGAAAAACTTAAAAAACTTAGCAACTATTTTTGCCTAAGGATTACGTTTTTCCTATTTAGCGTTACATATATTGGCAATGTATAGAACCCTCTTTTAACAAAGTAAAATATACAGTACAGAACATAAATATTCAATCAGCAAAAATTATGTACCCAAACAAATATTATGTACACAATGTTTAAGTTAGTTTAGATTAGTTAACAACATTTTCTTTACAAGCCTAAACTCAGGCCTGAATTTAAACCAACCTGAATACTTCCATAACGTAACTATTCCAATGCTAATTTCATATTTTGCCAAAAGAGGCTAGATTTTATACATTGGCGGTTAATTTGGTTCCATTATGAATGATTTTAAAATTTTTGTAACTATAAAAATAAAATATTATTCGAGGTTCACAAGCGAAATTACACTTAAACACCACGTCTTATCTTATCGGTTGTTATCAGGAGTTCTTTGCAGAAAAACCGTTGCTAACAAAATTCATCCATTTTACAAAATGACTTGGCGAGATTAATACAGGTGAGCAAATTACTTGATACCTATGTAATTAATATAATATAGGATAGGAATAATGAAGTTGCAAGATTGCTCTTTAAGAGAATTTTTGTTCATGGAAACGTTGAGAGATATATTATTGTTCATTTTCCGCTATTGATTTTGTTGTGTGTAGTAGAGTGTAGACTATTGCCACGAGGCAAAGAATTGATTATGAAGTAGCTTAGATATCATTAACACTCTTAATGCACCCAAAATATCATCATCAAAAACGTTTAAACTAACATCAAAGATTTATTTTTTAGATTTTCTAACGCCAAGGTTGTTACCCAATTTGGTACCACCTTTATAATGTATACCACCTGACCCAACAATACAGAGATAGCGCGAGAATTTCAAGTTAATTCAAAAATAACATTTCATTAATTGATTCATCGTTGTCTTTATTGTTTAAGCTTTTAAATCCATCAACCAATCAGCAATCGAAAACAAAGTCACTTTTGAGTTTTATTTAGTAAGATATGAAAGTATGCATAAATAACATTTTTAATGTACTTATTTTTTAACTAACCTAAACTAACAGACATCATAGATAGATAGTTTAGGTTAGTTATAAACGACCACTCCTAGCGCCACAAGCGTGTTCACACCATGCAAACCCACAAGTACAAAATTAAATTAAAAACATTATAAATAAAAGTAGGCCTAATTGATTGAAATAGATTTTTATATAGACGTTACCGGTAGTGCCCAGGCATTATACAATGCCAGGCATTCTATAGAATGCCAAGTTTGGTTTAGACAACGTATGAAATTAGCATTGAAATAGTTACGTTATGCAATAATTTAGGTGGGCTTAATTTTGTTTTCAGAGAAAATGTATTAACAAAATTTTGTGAACATTTTGATACCAGTTGTTATTTTAGGCTAGGCATTGTATAAAATGCCTAGATTCCCAGTGCTGATCAAAACACCTATAAAGTGTTGATCACCAATTCCAATAAGTATTTCAGGCACCCAATAAAAGTGTGGCTTTTTTAAAAAAAGATAACTGTGAACAAAAAATCGCACGAACTTAATTGAATAACTAATATTTTTAATAATAATAATCACAAATTGACTCAAATTTTCACTTGTAGGTTGTTTTAATCTGTCACACCTTTATTTGAAAGTGTGATACGGTAGGTGCTTTATTTTTCACACGATACCTTATAACGACAAAATTACTTATCAATTTCATTATTTTGATTAGACAAGCCAACTTCAAAAATGTAGAAACTTTCTATTCGTCTGGAAAATTCTTTATGACGTAACTACACACACAGACCACACTTTGGACCGCGCCTTAGCATACGAAGGTTTCTGTTTCTATTTATATAAAATAGAAACTTAAAATGACGACAACTTGCTTGTTCAACTTGTTCAGCGTTTCCTTTTTAATATGGATGCGTAGTACGTACAGTATTTGTAACGTGAGTTATGAACATTGGCTTACTAGTTACTTTCCATCTCATTAACTATAATGCAACTCTTGTTAATCGTTATACATTCATAACCTACATACTTAATTCCTAGCTGAGTTATACCATGACCAACAACGATAATATATATAAAGTTGTATAGTGGTTATTCTCCCATTCATTGTGAGCAAAGGCGATTTACAACCTAAAAGTATGTTTAATGCGTTACTTGAAACCTGTGACTAAAAGGAATCCATATTTAAATTTACATAACATTTGCTGTGTTTGCACTGTTACTGACCTTTTATATACACTGTAAAACTTTACGGATTCGTGGTACTATATTAAGGGCGTGATCACAAACACCATTTTATCTTATCGCAATGAAACTGTAAAATGGTTTCTTTTATCGCGTTTAATGTAGTCCTACGCCGAGAGCGCGGGAAATTCAAATGACCAACAAACTGTTCAACAATCACAAAAGATTTTAGATTGGAATCATTCGTGTGAGAAGATTCAGATTTTCACATTTAATTAATGGATTGAACTATTTATTATAAAGATCAATATTCTATCAAATTAATAACATTTGTTTTTAAAGTATGAAAAAATTGGTTAGGCAGCTGACTGCGCTTTTGGCGCTACTTGCTTATACTTGGGTCATCGGAGGCTAAGTTAGGTTAGTGAAACAAACAAAAACATTCTTAAGAGATCATTATTAATAATATACGTTTTGTTTAACTAACCTAATCTGACTACCAAACGCTTCAAAGTACAAGTGAGTAGATCCACAAGCGGAGTCGTTGGCCTAATCGAAAAAGTACAAAAAGGTCCCTTATTTTAATTTCTAAGGAAAAATGGCGTAGTAACAGACAAATTCAAACGTTTGGCCTACCTCTAAGAGGCTTTTTCAAGAAATAATAAAAAATTAAGAAAGTTGAAAAAACAAAAACAACTTTCTAGTTATTCTGTTCACACCTGAAACTATTAAAAATATGAAAAGAATAACACAAAAATTGAAATTAATTATTTAAAAATTAAAATTAAGTATTAAAAATTGAAATTAAGTATTAAAAATTAATTTTGTTTCAGGAATCGCACTTCGAAAGTGTAATGATGGAGACGTGGTGTAAAAATAACTTTCCAATTTTGCATCAACACCTTTAAAATGCATGAAGATTGAAGACCAAGGGATTGCAACGTAAAAGCACGAAACAGTAAGTTATTTTATTGGTTTTAACTTGCTCAATGTTATTGCTCAATTGTGTATACACTATTCCAATAGCTAGATAATTTGTATGATTATAAAAAAATTGTAAAATATTCATTCTTCTAATTTTTTTTTTGCAGTGACTGACGAATCCAAACCCAGATCTAAACTGAGAGTGTCAGAAGATGGTAAATTAACATTAAATATTGTTATAATATAATATTGGTATATAGTAATACCCATTTAGTGTTGTTCTTAATAGTGCTGTTGTAACAGATCTCTATATAATGGCATATTTTCACTAAAATTTTAAACAACAACAACGTTGAAACGTGGTACTGTTAGTAATAGAGTATTGCAGTAAAGCCACTAATTTAGACAGAAGTCATAGTACTTCTGTCGAGTTCTCTGGGGTCATGACAACTGAATGATTTGACAGTTCGAAAAAAAAGTAAAATATACAATTCAGGAGTTGGGTGGAATAACGGCATGACTCGAAAAATTTGTAGTTTCGAATTTAAGATTAAAAGAAATCCCTGTCATCTGTGTATTTATAGAAAAAAAATGAACAAGTTTTGCAAAAAAATCTGTTGACTTTAGTTGACAGAACTCAAGTTACAGGATAATTTAAAAATGCTATTACGCCGTTATTCCAAATATTGTGTTAATTCATAAATGTATTGATGCCGTTTCTTTAAAGAGCATTATCTCTTCCATTTGTTTTGGAAGTGAAACAAGCAAGTGAAAAAAAACAAAACACAACCAGAAAGTGAAGCGACAAAAAGAAAGAAATCACAAAAAATACCAGATTTACAATAGTCGCGTTCCATATTCTTGTTCCAAAATGTTCAAAAGTGCAAATTATAGGCAACTATATGCATATTAAGGAATAACGACGTAAGTGGATGTACACCGTTTTTCCATCCAACTCCTCAATTGAAACTTTACGAAATTCTCTAACTTTTGGCGCTTTTGCTTCACAACTCAATTTACTCCCTCACTCACAAGTGAAGCTACTATAAAGCTTATAAACATCTATAAGACTAATTAAAAATGAAGTAATCATGATCACATTAAATGTTTTTGGATACCAAACTCACAAAAAATCGTTTTTGTTTGTTCGTTTTTTAGAGTTGACAGACAGAGTTCAGACCGTGCTGTCCAACCGATACCGGCATATGGACGTGGCGTCAGTTCCATGGTATCGCAAACTCATTCTTCCAATTAACGATCTTATGGTGAAATCCACCTTGTACGAAGTTCAAGAAGCTGGCAACAAAATCATCGGAAAGAAGAAGATATCTCTCGAAAATATTTTCGACCCTTTGGAAGGCCAGAAGGAATCTCCTGTCCGGATCTTATTGGAAGGTACGCCTTTCTCCGGAAAGTCGACTCTGGCTTACAGGCTTGTTCAGGATTGGGCGAACCGCAAAGACTACATGAAGAACTTTCAGTTTGCCTATCTGCTCTTTCCCGAACGATACAAAACCCACACTTTTTCGATTTACGAATTGATCATTGAAGTATCCCGTGTCGACAACATGGAAGATGAGTGTTTCCAGCAGCTGCTCAACAACCGCCAACGTAATATCTTGATTGTTGTTGACAATTTGGATAATTACGACGATGAAGGTAAAAAGGATATCATGCCGATTCTCAATAGGAGTATCTTCCCTAAAGCTACTGTTGTAGCATGCGGTAGAAATGGTATTGTTGGTTTGTACGAACGATGGATGACCAGAGGCAGCCAGTCTAATAAGGGTTTCGTCTATAAACTTTTTTCAACTTTCAAAGAGAGTCTTACTTTCAAAACGCTTAAATGGAACAAAAGAGTGCTTGTGGACGGAATAGACCGTGAAGCACGAATTAACTATTTCGACTGCTACTTGGCAACCACATACTTTCCGGAATATCTCGCTGCCAATTTGGAACATCTCTACACTGAGTACAGCCAACCTTTCTTCCAGTGTCCCATGTACTTGTTCTACGTCTCAAGGATGCACGAAGAATCCAGCTTCAAATTCCTCAGCAAGACTCAGTATTTCAAGCATCTGTTGAACATGCATGCTGGTCTTCACGAGTTCTTCTCTCGAAAAGTGGTAGAAGACCCTAACAACTTGAAAAACGAAAAATGCATTGACATTTTTGCAGATTCGTCTCACTCTCAGTATCGTAGAGCATTCAAAGATTTTGGCAAGTTGTGCTGGGAACGGTACTTAAGCAACAATGACGAAGAAGATACTGCATATCAAGAAGAGGAATTGGTGAGAAACTGCAAGGATTTGATCATGTCTCTTAATCTTTTCAAACAAGATCTTCTGCCTCTGAAATGTTCCAATGAGATCCCAACGTATCGCGTTCTTCATAACCTTGTCGCCGAGTTCTGCATAGCTTATTACCTCTACGAAAACAAGGTAAAGGAAGCGATACATCGATTATATCGGTCGTTTTTCCAACCAAAGACGAACCGTTGGATCATCCTCTTTCTGGTTGGACTTATGAAAGAAAAGGCAAAAGACGTTTTCAAGGCCTTGGAACCATTGGCGTTTGTCTACAAGCACAACTTTAACCTCTTTCTGCCATACATCCAAGAATTTCAAGAAGATGGCATCGACAAAATGTTTGACCATTTCAAAATATTTCTTCCAGTCGATTGGTGGATTCACTGGAGTCAGTACAAACCAGTGTTTGCGAGATCAGAATTGCACGAAAAGCTGCTAACACTAGCAAACGAGAAGCGTTGCTTTGAAAGTTTTCGGTGGAATTTGGGAATGCCGGTGAAAGTTCCAAGCACCATGGAAGTGGACAAAATGGAAATTACGATCGACATGGGACATCTCCTAGGTCTCAAGTCGTTCGCCAACAAAAGAACGCATTGCACGGAACTGGTAGTGATTTTCAGAGGACAAGGCATGAAAGTCAATTACCAACGAGTCGTTCAGTCTTTGACCCAAATAAAAACCAAAGTCTTTAAATTGTATTCGAATGACCAAGACCTTGTGGGATTAATACCTCACTTGCATCATTTGATTTCTTACCAAAACACCTTGGAGGTCCACATCCATTGCAGCTTGGAGAACTTTCCAAAAGACTTTCCAAACATCGTCCACCAGGCAATTAGTAAAGTCCCATCTAACTACTACACTTTGTCCTTCTACTTAAACCCTCTGGTGTCACCAATTCACTTCAATAAGATTGAAGATTTCATCTCCAAGTTGTTTGACGTTTTGGATGAACAAGCAACTAATTGGACCACCTTCAATTTTACTGGTGACATAGAAGTACCTTTCCAAGTTCCTCTAGGTAAACTATGTTCCAATAGTGACCGCAAATGGTCTTGCGTTGGACTCGATTGGATGAAACTCAATTCTGACCAATTCCCTCTTTGCCATAAGCTACACGTGCAACATTTGATGTTGAATAACATCAAATGTGAAAACAAAGAGTCACTCTTAGAGTTGATGAAGTCATGTTCTGGAATTCAGAGTTTTACATGCAGTGCCACTATGCTGACGACTCTGTCCGATAGCAACATTTTGTCATGTTTAACTGAATGCGAATCACTTCACATCAAAGTAAACGTTTCTTCTAGTGAATTTATGTCCACATTGGAACATTTTAAACACTTGAAAAATCTGACTTTAGAATTCGAAATGCACGAATTTCATTTTCATTTTCAGCAAGTAGCCACATTAAAATCGCTATCGCTGTCACATCTATCGTTCCTTTCCCCACCAACAGAATTTCTCAAAGAATTTTTGAACAGCCTTACACTCTCGGCAAAACCCAGTTCTCAGCTAGTCATACCACAAACTGCTTCATCAGCTTACCTAACTCATTCTTCCAAACCATCGATTCACGGAACCAACAATCACTATTTTGATACTTTTCATATCGATTCACCGATCATTGACACGGACATTATGCCACTGCAAGAAAAGTTATTGAGATACAAAGTCGTCTCTTTGATCAAAATTTCTTGTTGGATGCACATGGTCGAATTCGGTATCATTGACAAGATATGGGAAAATTTTAAAGAACACATTATTAATGCAAGAGATTGCGATGTCACGAAACCTTGTGATCCTTGGCCAGTATGGAGGCATATGTTTAAAATTAAAAGAAAAGGTAGTTCTACAAAAGCATGATGAAAATTACTAGTGGGTATGGATATATACATGTTAAAACAAATACAAATTTTTATATATATACAGTACATATTTTATGTAATTAATAGAGAAGTCTAAATAAAATATTAAGCAATCTATAATTTGCTCTTTTTTTACCAGATCGTGCTGCTTACATGAAACTACCACATGATACAAATATAAAAGTTATTCTCTTTATGGTACTTTTCTTTTAACCGAGAAGTCGCTTGTGGCACTTTGGTATAGGTTCGAGTTTAGGTTTGATAAAAATTTTTTTTTTGTGAAAGACCTATTAATTTTATGATTAATGATAAATCATTAAGTGTTTTATTTTTAACTAACCTAAACTGCTGTTTATACCCATGCATACTAGGTTAGTTATAACCAACACCATCCTTATGCCTAACCACTAGCTCCATAAATAGCGTCTCTGTAAGATTGGTCTCTGTTAATGGACAAGTACGCACCAATTTTATTGTTTTATTTAAGATAAATTTTATAATTTTAAATTATTAGATTTTTTCACCAGAACGATTTGCTCGTTTCCAACATGATGAATGCAGAAACACCCTGTATAGAGTTTCAAATAATTAATAATAAATAAACATATTGTAATTATTAGCACTCGCATAAAATCCTAGCAAAAAATATTATGGATGGTATCCACAATGTTGAGAATCCAGGCTCTCTATAGAATGCCAAACCTGGTTTAGACAATGTATGAAATTAGCATTGAAATACACTGCTCACAAAAATTAGGGGATCGTTTCAAAATCGTCATACCATTTTGAAATATTCTCCAATTGTTATGAGCAGTGAAGTTACGTGAAGCAACAATTTAAATTAGATTTAAATCTAGGCCTAAATTTGAGCTGAGTATTATTTTGGAGAAAATGTTGTAAACTAACCTAAACAGTTGTATACAATTTTCATGTTTTGCCAGATGAGGCTGGCATTCTATACTGTAGAATGTCTGAATTTTACAAATTGCCAGTAACGTCGACATGAAATAAAAATGAATTCAAATTTTGTCACCATTACAATCTGCATTTCACTAACATGCAGTTGAGTTTATCCATTATCACCCTGTATTATTATACAAGGATGTTGAATATAAAACAACCACACAACAACAGTATAAAGACCCATATAGACATGGACAAATCAGTAACCGTTTAGTTCAGGAATATTCACATATAAATCTAAAGATTCTGGATTGATCAAAGCATGTCGATTGTTCACCGTCAACCCTGATAACAACCTTCGGACAGCAACTTCCACTTTCTTTCCATTAGTGGTGTACTGAGAGTTGAAATACAGTTCAGTCAAAGTGAAATATAGCACAGTAGTTTGTTTTTAAAAAGTTCAGTGCAAAATACTTACAGGAATGTCAGTTATCGGAAGAATAAAAGTCGGAACGTGTCTTGCGGAAAGTTCTTTCCTGATGCGAACTTGCATCTGCTTGACAATATCGGGAGTGAACCGATATCCAGAGACCATTTTCAAAAACAAAATCACTCGTTCTTCACCAGATTTGTTCACTTGCGAAACGCAGAGGCTGTCTTGGACTTCTTTGAATTGTTCCACTGTAAAGAACAAAATGTAGTATTTTTCAGAAAGATGTATTGCAGACGATCGCGATGAAATAAGCAAGGAACAGTGGCATATTACTAAGGGGTGCAATGGGCGACACCATCAGAGAGGGTGTCGCCTGGTATTTTTCGTAAGCCTCGAGTGGTAAACTTTTACTTTACGTTAGTGGGCGGAGCTTAGGAAAATATTGTTAAAATTAATTAAATATTTTAATGTTGTTGTTTTTAACCTAACCTAACCTAATGTCTATGGGTGTAGATAGCGGGTTAAGTTAGTTGGAAAATGCAACAACATTAAAATATCCAATTTAACTTGATATTTTACCTAAACTCTACCCGGCAATTGTGCCAATATACCTACAAGATTAAAATTTCATGCTGTAAAATTTTTATTTTCTTTACATCCTATGGGTGGTGTTATGCTGAAAAGCCTTTAAAAGCTGTAGCAATGCGCTGTGCTCGACAGGAAAGCACTACAAAGCTGTAACTATTTCCTGTGTTGTACAGGAAAACTATAAAGCTGTTACTTTAGATATCAAAAGAAACTTGTGAGGTTGTATTCTATTTTCGAAAAACATTACCAAAAACTCACCAACGTTGTATATTTCGGCACTTCCAAAACGTACACCATTAGGATTTAAAGTCCCATCGCTAGAAATAAATTGTATAACTAGTTAATCCTTATGTGAGCAAAAAAAGAATAAGAGTGTGATACTTTGGTATGCAATCAAAATATCTTGCCTTCGTCCGAGCATCACTACAGAACCATTGTCAGAACTAATCATGCAGAAATCGCCGTGACACCAAACGTCTACAATTCACAAAACATAAGATAAAATAAAAATATAAATATAAATAAAATGTACGTATTTAATTTCACTTGAGTTCAATTTAATTTTTACCCGGGTATTTGCCGAAATACGCAGACAGGTATTTGACGTTGTTCGCATCGTTTAAGAAATGAGTTGGCATCGAAGGAAATGGTTTGACACAAACAAGCTCACCACTTTCGTCGAATACAGGCTTTCCTTAAAATTTTACAAAATAATATACGTAGTTGAAGAGCCCGGTGTAAAAGGGTGTTAACATTTTTGTCAAAAATGACCTAGAAGCATTTTCAATTGTGTTAGGTGCAATGCCACCTTCCTAACGCATAATTTTGCGCAAAACAATAATGTTTGCAAAGATTTTAGTGCAAGAAGTGTGAAGTTACCCATAGAGAGCTAGGCAAGTTCAGATTTTATAAATGTGTTTTCCTCGAAATTTTAAAAATGTTATTGTAACACCATGACATAGTCTATAATATGTCATGATAACACCTTTTTACACGGGTTCTTTAAATTTTAAAATAATATAATTTCACACCAAACACACACAATGTTTGGTATGACAAGTGGAGCAATTTGTAGACCAGTGACGTCAGCTTCTTGCCAACTAGCGGTTGAGCATGAAGTTGACGTCACAGTTGTCCAAAAATTGCTTCACTTTCCAAACCAAAACTAATGTGTGACAGAAGGCCTATCATCCTTTTGAATCATCGAACTTAATCTTGTGTCTCAATATTTACCATCCTCGTTCCAACATTCCATTGCCATTCCCAGAACACGAGATTGAATTGCACCTCGATATACAGGTACTGCCCAGTTGACAGATGCGAAACAGCCAAGTATGTCAGTGCCACCTTGAGAATGAAATTGAATAATAGTGAATGGTTCGTAATAAATAACTAAATTTGACAATTAAAATTGAAATAAAGTGGAATCCAGTTATTATGATCACTTTGGGACAAGTACTGTTTGCTGACATTAACCGGCTGATAACATTAAGCAATTGATTAAAATACATTGAACTGTGTTGGAACCGACTGATTGTGATAACATTATCCGTAAATTACAATAACCGGATTGAAAAAATATCAATTATTTCATGCCTGTTATAGACCCAAGTACCAAATCATTTTTGATGTATCGATATACATAATCATAGCTACGTGGTGAGAGAGGCGATCCTGTTGACAAAATGGTGTGTAAAGATGTCAAACTGTTTGTTAATCCTAAAATAAAAATTCAATAATTAACAGAACGTTATTATAAAAAAAATACTGATGATAAAATAATAATGATAATAAAAACTATCTAAACTATCTAAAACTATCTAAATAATAATGATAATAAAAATTCTCACTCGGCTTGACTTCTTTGCTTTCCTGAATATCCAACCATTTCGCACCTGTTCCTAATACCGTTACTCTGTTGTTACAAATTTCACATCAGTTAATTACATATAGGGTGTTCCTGAAAAATCTACTCAAATTTTAACCACAAATGCTACGCATCAAAAAACAAAGTGAAAAAGTCCATATAAACATGGGTCTGAAAATGCTTTTATTTTGAGATAACAGAAGCTGAAGTAGGTCTATAGTCTCATAATCACGGTAGGTATGCAAATGAGTATTCATTTCTAGACCCATGTTGATATAGAGTTTTCAATTCGTTTTTATGCATAGCATTTGTGGTTAAGATTTGGCTAGACATTTTAGGAACGCCCTGTATTATACCACAATAACGGATCATTGCTTATTATCGATGAAGTACGAACTTTAGTTTGTCTACAATGTCCCATAAGGATGAAGGATGAGGATACAACGGAGATCCATCATAAAGAACGAGTGAAGCACCAAGTGATAATATAGATACCATCCAATTCCACATCATCCAACCTGTCTAATATTATACAGAAATGTATATCAAAATATA
>JAQIWH010004224.1:0-17528 GCA_034695005.1 Cryptops parisi | reverse complement strand
ATGTCCAAAAGAGAGCCCACTCGAAACGGTTTTACAACTGGTCTTTAAGTCCATTGACGCGTAGATAATCTCGATTGGGAGAGATGATGGTTTGAGGACTTGTTCGACAATACAGAATAAAAATATTGTACGGTATATACTTCGATGATGTTGATCCCACACAATACGTCGTCGATTACAAGTTGTTACGATTATAAGTTGCGATGTTTTCACTAGTAAACGAATCCTTACATGTAACTAGGTTCTATATATATATATAACCTTAAGTTGAAACGTACCATAAAGATTTTCAAGTTGATAACTGGTTGACATTAAGATAAATGAGTTTGCCACACGTACGAGGTGATTCTTTGGACTAGGCTTACTATGTGATAAGCGGATATCCGGGCACAGCGTTATTAGAAAAGTTAATATCTGAACGAAATGATGACTGGATTTATCCAATAAATGATCAACACGTCATTTTGACGTGGAATAGAAAGAAAAAAAATTAGATTATCGATATTATCGTTTTCAATGAAAACTAATCGATTTCAAAAACGATTGGGTCAGCTGTTACGAGATCGGTTTTAAAACAATTACGACTAGTTAAATAAAAAATGTGTGAATTTTTTATTTTTAAAAAAATTAATACTCTCTACATCCCATTCGGACAAATACATGATGATAATGACAGTAAATTGTGTAAATAAAATGTGTTACAATTTATTTTTTAAAATGACAACAAAACAAATTGCACCCGTTTGTTTTGCATGTAATGTATATTACATGTCATTTTACATGTAATGTATATTTCTTTTTTGTGTAAATATTATAATTTTCTTAACGCAATAAACTAAATATTTCATTACTATAATTCCATTGAAAAGTGATGATTTTAGATCACGCCATTCTAGTGTATTATATTGAGGGTACTAATTGAGCAGCATCTGCACCTGCAAAAAAATTTCTGATTTCGGTGTGACTGACATATAAACATGCAAACATACAGACCAAACAAATTATTTTGTTTGATATAAAAGGGTCATAGTACAGAACCCCTCGATTTATGCAAATTTCTTTTATGAAACATTTCTTCCCAGAAGCTCGTCATAGGCAATACAGTTTTGCCATTATCTAATTTTGTGCAATTGTTCACAAATGACTGAACGGATAGTCCGCTGCAATTTTTCATAACTGTTCTAAGTGTTATAAAATGCAATGTTCGAATTTCGGTTTTCGCAGCACTTAATTCTCGCATAAATCGAGGTGTTTCCCAGTGCTGAGCTACCATTTCCAGACTAAAACAAAAATTAATTTCCGAGTGTAGAAATTTTGTGCAAATATTTCATATACTGACTACCTGTGACTACAACACGTGAATTTTAACTAAACCAACCGGATTTTTCTCGACCGCAACTTTAACGATGGGAAATCTCATGTTGATTTTTTTTTTCTTCTGAATCTTTTGCAGATCCGACTCAGGCGTTGCACCTGCCTGGTTCGGACCCCTGGGCGTCATACGCGCCCCACTACTCCTCTTACCTGACAGGCGGGCTGGGAACAGGAGCTACCCTCCAGGGTTCCACCTTTACCGCACCTACACTCTCCTATCCGGGTGATTTGACAGCCACATCGGCTGGCCACGACGGCACCGCTTCCACATCACACCTAGCATCAGGTATATGCCCCATCACTACCACTACCACTACATTATCTATTACTCCGGTTCTCGACTTATTTTTTGGCAATCGATAAAGTCTTTGGCGCAGTCACCGTGTAGATTTTGAGGCGTAAAGATGCGTCTCGAAACGTTAATTTTCATTCTCTGACCAAAATATCTAGTAATACAGTTCTTAGGTATTATGTTTTATTTCTACATAACAGTTGCAATATACAGGGTGCCCCTAAGTTCATTATAATATACAGGGTGCCCCTAAGTCATTGATATTTGGCGAAATTGGGCAATCTTTGAACATGATTTAGTATTATACATACGTACGCAAATATTTATACAAAAATGGGCTATTTTTAGATAGTTACAACTTTCCATAATTAATTATTACTTTATTTAAAAAAAAAATAACTCCTGAAATGGTTGTAAATGTGCTTCGCAACGAAGCTCACCGGTTTGAGGGCTGGTACTCTGATAGACACACCGATGCTGTATAAAGTATATGTGGATTGTATAGTATTATAATCATGCTTGTATACTGTATAGTCATAGCCATTGGGCTGAAAATTAATTCCACCCAATACATCTGAAGGACTTGGGGTGATATATAGGCCACATTTTTCTGGTGAGAAACTCCATAAAGTACCAACAAGGTGATTTTCTATATTAAGCTGTCATTTTCTGAAAATTCAGGAAGAGGTAAAGTAACAAGCTAGAAACTGTAAGCTAAGGAACATTTTGATGTAAAGAGTGTGGCTTATCATTATTGTCCTGAGCTCTTTATTTCGTGACAAGATGTGTTTAAAGATGTTTTAACGAAGTAACAAATTATGTTGAACAACGGACAGAGTTCTGTTTTTAATGGGCAGATACGTTGAAAAAGAAAGTGACCTGACCTAACCTAACAAAGTGACTTAATGACGTTCTATTTTGTGTTCTTTGTAGCTCTATCCGATCATTCGACGGGTTCGAGCGGTGCTTCGACCGACTTCCACTCTCTCAGCGACCAGCACAGCGCCCTGGGCCTCAAGGCTTCGGACGTGGAAGCAGCGGCGGCGGCTGCCCACGGAGCCTTCTCGTTCCCGCACGCGGGCGATCGAGACGCTCACTTTTCGTCGATGATCGTGCCCCGCTACACGTCGGCATCGGACTTTCGGCTGTCGGAACGCCTCTCGGATGCGGGCCGTTACGCCGCGGGTGCGTCCAACTACGCCGCCTACCAGACACCCAGTACGACCAGCGTGGCGTTGCTGTCCAGCTCGTCCAACTCGTACCTCACGGGAGCGCCCAGCAGTTACCCGGTCCTATCGCCTCACGGCTACTACGGGTCGGGAGGATCCAACGCGAGCCTCTACTTGAGCCAATCGATGTTGCCCGCGTCGTTCCTCTACCCGCACCTCTACACCAGCATGTCCCAGTCCCAACTGCATCCGGGACTGCTCCTGCATGGCAACGAGCTCCGCTCCGCCATGGACGCCCTCACGCAACAACGCTCCGATCTGGCGAGCAGGGCGATCGAGGCCGTGACGGGGGCAGCAACGCCGGACGACCAGTCCAACGGCACGCAACAGCCACAGCCGCAACAGCAGACGACTGCGACCCAACAGCAGCAGCAAAGCACAACGCAGCCGACAGTAGCCAACGACGGCTTGACTCGGTTCGGTGGAGCTACCAACGGCCACAGCCAGTCAGACCCATCGGTCTGGAGGCCCTACTGACCCTTGGCCCGCACCCCGACGTCGAGAAAACAGCAGCGGCCCAAGAGACTCGTGCTCGTTGTGCCCTCCTGACTGACTCGCCCTGCGGGACGACCTTCTTAAGGTGGAACCCCCGTTTCTAATCGACGAACGAACGACGATCGAAAAAAAACACCGTGACCGCGAATCGAGAAAACTCGACAAAAACGCGGCAACGCACGTTTATCGATGGACTAACTCGTGGTACCGACGACTCGAAAGTCCTCCTCCTCCTCAAAAAAAAAAAAGGACGGACGGAGACTTTCGTCTTTAAAGCCCCCCACCCCCACCCCACAACCCCTGGAAAGCTTTTAACCCAAAGAAAATCGTTGCAAAGTCTCGCATGGTGATGTTCTAAACTGAAGCCTTTTTGCCACGAAGAGCTCCGTTTTTCAGCAATAAAAACACTTCACTCCATGTTTGTATCGAACCCTGTACATAGAGACATGGTACGTTTCAACGGAAACAGAAGTACCTTCACGTCATCTTCGTTTACAGACTGGTAAAAATCGATGGCCGTGATGACGACACAAAAGACGATGTGGTCGAAAGACAAAAATGTTTTGTGGAACTTGGGATTCTTTTCTGTTCTGTCAACGAGGCTCGTGGAAGAGTCTCAACTTGTCTGTGATGAGAAAGGTTTCTTGCTATTTTCCACTGTAAATTGATAAACAAAAGAGAACAATTTGAACAATGATAACATGGGGAAAAAAACTCCCACATTTCATCAAAAAAAAACAAAAAATCCATTTTTTGTTTTCTCCTTTACAAATCTCCAAACAACTGTATTGTTGTTAATCCGCAATTCAGTTCCCAAAACCGATCTTTTCATTTCACTTCGAAACGTGTTATAAATTCTCATTATGTTAAAAAAAAATAATAATTTACCATTCAGTATTGACCCCTTTCATTTCTCTTGATGATTCAATTGGAATTAAAAAATCCAAAACAAAAAATTGGCATATAAATATTTCAATCATCATTTCAGTTATCATTATTTTTTGACGAATACTTTAAAAAAAAAACAACCTCTGTCATGTGAAAATATGAACTTTTAATATGCATGAAAAAGTGTATAAAAACTATACTGTAATTGTGTAATGTAAACATTGATCTCATTAAATTTAAACCTTTGATTCTACTACGAATCCAATTCATTCCGACTTTTTATAGGACTATACAGGGAGTCCGAAAACAGGATGTCTCATTACATAGGAATATTCAACATTTTGTGAAACAAAGTCATTTTATTTTCAAAGTCATTCTTTATAGGTATCCGAAAAAAAGAAAACATCTCCACGTATGGATAGAGACTTTGAGGGCACCCTGTGTGTGCATATACAGGCTATATAAGCCTATAAATATACAAATATTGTAGATTCCTATATTTATTATCTAAATATTGTATTGAGTTGATATAAAATTAACGACCGTTTTTTATTAGAAACACGGTCGTTAATTTTGCATCAACCCAATATATTATATAAATATTGTATCTTTATATATTTATGTACCTGTATCTATATACATATGTTATGGCAAACAAAGTATGAAATAACATCTTGTATAGAACTGTTTAAGTAAGGTGACATCTTATCTTTTTGAAAAATAAGTAGGCCTAAATTTAAACGTAACTTAAACTTTTGCATAATAACTACGGTACTACTGGTATTCCAATGTTGATGTCATGATACGTTGCCACAATAAAGCTACACATTCTATACGATGCATAGGCATTGTACACAATACCTGGATAATATACTGTATATTGCCCGTAACATACGTAACAACCAAATTCCCTACCAAAAGCAATGTTAATTTTAATTGTTACTGTCCAAATCAGTTTCTCTGTTAAAACCCGTGA
Source organism: Cryptops parisi (assembly GCA_034695005.1). Classification (NCBI taxonomy): domain Eukaryota; kingdom Metazoa; phylum Arthropoda; class Chilopoda; order Scolopendromorpha; family Cryptopidae; genus Cryptops; species Cryptops parisi. The sequence continues at coordinate 12,274 of JAQIWH010004224.1, read as the reverse complement.
ACAGATACAAAACACGCATTGGAGTTCCACTCTGGTGGTTTTCTAACACCTGTTTGTTTCGAATCGAGATTATAATGCTACCAGACACGCACATACGCTTTCAACGAACAATAACAACAACAACAAAAAACACAACCAACCCATAATCCAACAATAATAGAAAGGAAATAGGTTAATTTAACCTACAATGATCTAGGTACTCGGTACGCAAATCGACTGACTCGTGCTTCTTAAATGAGATTATCAATCATAATTAAAATTATCTATAAATGAAATAAAAATAGGGCGTTAATTAACTCACGTCGAATGTTTAAAATGGACCCCTTTTTGTGTGTGTGTGTGTGTGTGTGTGTTCAGGTAATTTATTCATAGAGCATGAAGTGGTTGCAGGTGATGAAGCCGGCTGTGCTGAAAATGAAATAAAAGGAACACAATTGATTTTTGGATATAGCCATAATGTTATATATATATCTGATATAAAAAGTACTTCAACTGCTATTCACCTGCCTTGCATGCTGTTCCGGTGACCATAAAAAAAGAAAACACCCATTCTTCCATTGTAAACAGTGGTTTTAATTCACCAGCATGCTGAAAATATATTTTAGAGAAAAAAAATAAAAATGATAATGATAAAAAAAAAAAAAACCGTAAAAAAATAATTTAAATGAAAAATAGTCTTAAAAAAAATTAAGATCAATAGACATGTACACATTTACATTGGTTAACCGGTCAATTGAATATAAATTAAAAAAAGAGTAATAAAAGCATTGACATGTCAAGTGGCGTGCGCAGGATGCTGTCTACATGAATTGAATGCGAGTGAATTTTTAATGATGCCGTTCAATAAAATCCTATTACACGTGCAATTGGTTGCCAGCACCAGTTAGTAATATATATATATATATATATTTATTTAATATTTGTATATATTTATATATGGACTCTTATTTGACTAGATAATGCACACCGAGGCAAAATGAAAATTCTAACGAACGGTACCGAGCTTGGTACCGTCGATGGCACCATAGTTTTAAAAAGGTTAGCAACAATAACAACGATAATGATAATAATAAAAAAAATGAAAATTGTGGAGGTATAAAATTTGTTTTTGACGTAGAACTACGTCTTTCTTAAAATTTTCAATATGTTGGCCTTTATACGTGTAAAATATTAAATTTTCATGTATTATTATAAATTTTTTTTTAAGAATATTGATAAACTTTTACCACTCTTTTGTGACAAATTTTGGTAGAAGAAGAGTACCGTTGATATTCTTATATATATATATATATTTTTTTCCATATATTTTTCAAATATTTGAAATTCTTATCCTATGAATTAGCAAAACTGATAACAGAAATCACTGTTTGAAAAGAACAAAAAAATATATATTTTGCAAATCAACGATATGAACGCGTGGGTAACCATAGACTTACTAGTATTGAAAACAAAAAATGACACAAAATGGCACAAAAAATGCTAAACCTGAAAAAAATTAAACACCATAAAAGTTAATGAAAAATTGCATTATGACGACCTAACAAATTTAGCTGTGCAATGGAAACCACAACCTAATCACTGAAATAAAACATCCAAATACACACATAATAAAGACCTGGTTCCCCTCTGAATTCCGAACACTTAGTAAAAACAAAAATCAAACGAAACTTAGAAGGAATGAAAAACAACAGTGGTCATCATCGTGGTTACGTTAACCAACGGAAATGTTCACCACCCATCATCATCATCATCATCATCATCATCATCATCAGTCATCTGTAGTAAAACTGTGGAGCATGGCCAGTCTTTGCAGGTATTCAGCAGTGGTTTGTCGCACTATGGCATCTTGCGCGTGCGCCACTAAGGTTTGAACTACAGGAAAGGTCACCGATAGCAACGCTTTGAATTGGTTGTCGTTTAACTGGCACAACAAGTCGAACACCGACAGCAACATTTCGCCATAAACCTTCAAATGGGCCTCGCTATCCTAAAATATCAAATAAAATAGAATATATCAATAATCTTCTACCATCATAAAAAATAAGCAAATTCTTGATGAGAATCTCTTTTTATTCCACTTTAATGACTGAGTAGACCTATTTTTAATACCTCTGCGACGTTTCACCTCACTCATAGAGGCTTCGGCGGTGTGCTAAAGAATCACAGGTAAACCGTTTACATAACAATTGTAACCAAAGTGTGCTTGTTTTACACAATCACATTCTTACATCGTTCATCTATATCTATATTTTCCTTTCTTTCTTACCTGACGAAGCCTCTTGGAGGAAGGCTAAACGTCGCGATGATGTAAAAATAAAGTCTACCCGGTCAGCAAGATCGAAAACGTTTCCTTTAAAACATTTTCTACTTGTCTCCAATTCTGAAATGTTCTCTTGGATCGTCCCCCCCCCCCCAATAAAAACAAACAAACAAGAAAACTAGAAATTTCAGGCTATGTTATTTTGGCTATTAACTGTATAGGTAAGTTTCACGATTTATGTTGAAAATTACATTCTGCAAAAAATTCGCATAAATCGAAAAACGTATATATTGGAAAGCAAAGACAAAATGGAGAAGAAAAAACAAAAACACAATTGAAGCGCTTCGGGCAATATAATGATAAGCCACACTTTTTCAAAAAAATTACATTTTACTTTACTGAGTAAAAAGCAATTTTTGAAAAAGTGTGGCTTATCATTATTTATCATTATTAGTACTGTTTCTAACTTGTTAATTTACCACTTCCTAAATTTTATGCGTAATATAAAAAATACCATCACCTTGTATGGTACTTTGGAATTTCTTACCAGAAAAAGTACATGTACTATCCTGAACAATTTCAAAAAACGTGGCTTATCACTATATTGCCTTAAGTCCTTCAATTGACAGATCCAATGTAAGAGTTGAGAATTGCAACACACATAGTGTACACAGTGGAAGAAAAAGAACAGCTTCAAAAACGTTATTCTGATCGTATAATAGCGAAAATTTCTCGTCGCATAATAGCGAAATTAAAAATAAATAAATAAAATATGCGGAACTAGCATTAATCGAGAACTTTAAGTATTCAAAACTACGATCTATACAACTTTGAAGAAAAATTAACAATAATGCGTACTACAGTGTAATTATTTTGAGTTACGTAAATAAAAACTACGGTATAAATAGAAACCAATTTTCACACCGACTTACAAAATTCGGTTCGCTTTCAACATCTACAGAAACAAACACAACGACCTCTTCGATCCGATAGAACCGAACACAGAGACAGCAGTTGATTTTCAGCTAAACAACACAGGCGTTTTTAAAAAGGCCACTTTCTCTGCCTACACAACGTGCTCGTTCTCTAACTATGGCAATTGTCCTCCTTAATGATTTGTAAATTATGCATAATAAATAAATAATAACAACCCCACTACCCTTGTATGTTTTCCCAACCGTAATTGGTCAGTGCTTTTATCGAAATGAAGATTGGAGTCCCACAACAACAACTGGCAACGAGCTCCGGGTCTAAATTATGTACGCTCTTCTTTTCAACTCCCAAACCCAGGCCACCCGGGGCATTATTTTTAGCAACAAAAAAAAAGGGGGAAATTATTTCTACTTATCATATTTTAGGCGAAGCTATAACAGGAGGAATAAAATACGATCGTCCGAGGTCGACGTAATTGGCTGAAGCGCTATCAAAATCGCCAATTACGAGCGGAATTTCGGGGTTGCTTATCGTTTTTAATGAGTTGTAATTCAAACGGCATTTTGTGTTTGTTTTTTTGTTTATTGTTTCCGAACCCAGAGCCAAGGGGGAAGTGGGCGAAACAACGGAACCGTTACTCATCCTTCGTCCTAACGTACGTTACGGCTTTGTGTTTGTGTATACTATATGTGTTTGTGTCAAAAGTTTGAATCCCTCTTTTAAAGAAGAGAAGAGAGTTGCCTAATTCATCCGCACAGAAACACACTTTTGCGGGTAATCTCTGCGGAATGTGAGCAATTAGGAAGAAAGACTCGGACGAACCGTGGAATGTTCGCACATTTCAAAAGTTTATGACAGCTGCGAGGAAACGAGAACATACACCGTCAACAGCAGCCAACTGTGGCAAAAGAGTACTATTTTGTTGGTCAGCACATCTCATTCCACCGATTCAGTCTCTTCAGTCGGACCACCGACTCGAGTGAGTCTTTAAACATCATCATAAAATTTTTACCAACATCGTTTAGCCTCGTTTACTAGACAAGTACGAACATTCATCCACGCAGTTCCAATGCAACTGTTGGGCAATTGGAACCATTTAGACACGCTAGGAAAATCCAGACTCACCTTCGAACTTCTTATACGCAACTACTGTATGTGACAAACCTTGCAAAAGTTAAATGTAATGTTGTGCTTTGTACTAAAGTACCGGTACGTAAATGTGGACATCAGAGCCTATTTAACTTGCTGTTTAAGTCGAAAATTCAGATCTATCTTCGGGTTCTACTGTACTAGTCAAGTGACGATCTTCCTAAACAAAATTAGTGTATAGGCCTCCCTAAGTGTCCAAAATAGGTAAAAGTTGACTATCCTAAAACCTGTTTACTCAGCCAACATGGGAATGAATGAGAATCAGTATTAGAAATTTCTGGGTGGGTTAGTTTTCATCTTTCTCTAGACTAAGCACTTTGTGTGTTTATATTAACGTCTTATCAAACCACTACTTTGTTCATTAAATTTGTTCAAAATTTCACTTTGAATGATTTTCTAGAATAAAAATACTGCACTAATTTTCAAATTAAAATTTGAAAATTCTGAAATGTAAAACGCAGTGCACTCTCCACCCCAAGTTGAAAGAATACAGATTTTGAATGAAAAATAAGGATTGAAAAAATCCTTGTCAAAGACTGGTATTGAACTAGGGACCTCTCGTATACGCAACAAGACGCTCTGCCTTTTGAGCTACTGGAAATGACAAAGAAGAAGCCTCCAGACACAGACTGAGACAAGGATTTTTTAATCTTTTTTTACTGTTCAAAACAGTCGATCTTCGTTAAACCGCCCCTATAGACCCCCGCTTTTTGCCACTAAGAACACAGAAACAAAGTATCTTCCTACAAATTGATTTTCTCTCTTTAAACCGCCACCCTCGTTCACCGCTAACTTTTATCGAGTACCAAGGTTGGCGGTTTAAAAAGGTTCGACTGCAATTTTGTTAAAATTATGTATTTTCGTAACTACTGGAATATTTTATGAATCATGAAAATTACAAGTTTGGGAGATTGATCATACTTCCATTTTTTCATATACTGTACTAAGAAACACGTCTCTGGTATGACTTAGACTTTTTACGATTAAAAGCTATAATTAAAAAAAAACAAAACAAAACACTTACTTTCAACAACGATTTGATTTTTTGTGCAGCAATTTCATCAGGCACGTGCGCTTCTGGTCTTATCACCAACTTTTCACAACTTCGTTTCTTTTCGACAGGCGCTGTACGATTGGGCATGGAATGAACGTTCTTCCTCCTTTTGTACTCCTGCATCATGGACTCGATGTCCTTCTGGGTGGCCAGAGTGTAGACACGAGCATTTTCCTCGGCGTTTTCTTTGTCCGACTTTTCTTCGCTTTTCGAAGACCCCTGAGTTTCCACTTTGTCCGGTCCGCTGCCGGAATCGCTGTTGGGCTGTTCGCTGTCACTGCTATCCACACTGGTTTGTTTGGATAACGAACCAGCTTGCACGACTTGGGCAGCTTGTGGTTTTTCGAGAACCACTTGTTTCATTTCGATCTCCTTTTCAGTCGGTGACGTGATGTCCGGGAAATCGTCGGGCTGAGCAACGAGAAAGAAAATGGGTTCGTCGGACATTTTGTCAGCTTGAGCGTTTTTACCGTCGGCGTCGAGAACCATTTCGACGTATCGCTCGCACAACGTCGTCAGCAAATTGCGGAACTGTCGCACGTTTTGGCCCCATTCGCTTTGCGCCGGTTGTTCTTCATTATTCACCAAACGCAGCTCCGTTTTGATGGCATCTTTGACGTCGAATCGCTCGTTGTTGATGACCAGATGCAGCAAAGTGACCAAATTCATAGTCCAGCTAGCACCCGCTTGCTTGTAGAGATTCGCTGCCACTTCGGCCTGAGCCACTTTTTGAATGAGAAACTTCAGACCGGGGCGAAGATCGAACTCGCACGATGCATGATATGACACGATTAGGATATCGAGAAGAATATGCAGAGAACGACTAGATAACTGGGATATCACACCTGCAAACAAAAAATAAATACCCCGCTTTATACTTCAAATCTACAAATATCCATGACCTAAAACCATATAAGTAGCGACATGTACAATAAAGTTTCAATGTAGTGAAACGATGAATTCAATAGTTGTCCATTTTAAATCTCAGACCCACAATTCACAAAGATGAGGTATCCAAGACCTAGCATCAAATTAGTAGCAATAAATCAAACTAAAAAATAACCCATTTTGAACCCTAGATCCATAAATAATTTCCAAATACCCCCGATCTAACACCAGAATAACATAAGATATGATATCCCCCATGAAGTTTCAATGTTGTTGTGAACGAGTCCTACTGATCCCCATGGGTAGACTAAATCTGACACTTAGTTCATATATGTTACAGTACTAAACAGTCCAAGATTCTGTTTTTCACCTATCTATAAATACTGTAGTGACAAAACAGTAAGGACATGTGGTACAATGAGAGTTTAATGTAACGAGACGACCATTTTAATGGTAGATCAGTCTTAAGAAAATGTAAAACTTTGGATGGTACTTTAGTTTGAGAAAGTCTCGTGACTTACCTGGAAGAGAAGAAGTGTTATTGTAAGCCAAAGTTGGTGCTTCGCAAGGTGTGGTGGCAGGACTGGTCAGGAGCACGTTGGCTAGACTAGGGACGATGTAAGGAGAGCCTTGAAGGAGAAGAGAACCGACAGTCTGCAGCAGGATTAGATGAGACAATAAGCCCACCACAAGATTGCGGAACGGGACCCTGCACAAACAAACAAACGAACCGAAGGTGACATCAACTAAGTGTCAATATTAACGGATTAGCGCGAATCAACGAATGTGGTTGAACGAAAACCGCCAAAGTGGACTCTGGGCGATTCTGAGAAAAGTTCGCCATCTTATTTAAGAACACAACGAAGGGATATTTGCAAAAGTTTGTCTTACACTCATTAAAGAATCGCCTCTCGAAAGGGCGTTGATGTGTACAGAGTTACAAAACCACACGCTACTGGAAAACACAAAAATTGTTTATAGTTAAGACAAAGACCACTTTCGGAAAACAACTCGATTAAAAATTTAAAACTGTGTGACAAAACGAATCCAACAAGATCTCCATCCGTTCGTGCGAAAATCGCAGCTGTTACCGTAGATAGCGATGATGGATTCGCATTTTGGAACTCGCAACCCGAACTTTCCGAGACTTCTTCGCGCGGCAATCGCTCTTTGCGGTTTCTTTTGAGGGGGAATGAAAAAGCCACGGAGAGAGAGAAAGAGAATCAAACTTATCGAATAACATTTAAGCATCATTGTGCACGACGCGAGATATTTCCAAGCCTTTTACAGAGGAAAACCCTTCGCCGCAACACCCCGAACCCCTGATCCCCCAACGTAAATTAGTGTCTGTTCTAACTCACTTACATCTATTCCATCACGTCGGCCCGATCCCCGGTTAAACCCCATTAAACAAAAGCGAATTTGAAAAATCGTGCTGGCGCTTCGATAAACGGATTGGTCGAGTCTATGTCGTCGTCGTCGTCGTCGAACATCTCACATCCCTGTCTCTAATTTTTCCTACCTTTTTAAAACGTTTCAACGCGATCCCGAATCCAATTTTCTCTTCTGGCTCTTCGTTCGAAATCGACGCCATCACTCTTGCACGTTGACGTAGATGAGAGCGAGCAATTGTCAACAGTGTGTTTCACTCTTCTTTAACACCCTGATCCAAGCTCATTAAGCGCGCGATGTTAACTCTTCCCCGTCATTAAATTTCCATCGAGTTCCTTTCTCTCTCGTTCTCTTTTTCCCTCCACCCCCTTCTTCTTCTTCTTCTTCTGCTGCTTCTTCCTGTTACCTCCACCCCCACCTTTACGCCACCACCACCACCACCAACAACAACAACATCAACAACCTCACCTGTCAGTTATCTCTTCGTTCCTCGCTATCTTACCTACCTGCTGATACGTACTAACAAAATCTTATGACCTCAAAATTATACAATAAAATTCCCAACGTCCTTATCGTTGTCGTTTTCAGTAACTCTTCATGCAATTTACAAATTTAAAAAATAAAAACACAAAAATTATCTACATCTAGATACTCATAATATAGCCTACTATATTGAAATATTGCCTGCGCACCTCACATTAATGTAACCGTAATAACACGACACGCGCACACAATAAACAAGACTTTAAAAAAAACTTTGAGTTCAAATGAAATAAATGAAAACAAGTACAACAAAAATGCTTTTTAAGAATACGCTTTATATATAATTTCGCTTTGTGCGACCTCTGAGTGATTATGACATTCGATTTATGCAAGTTTTGAGTAATTCCATTTTTTATATCTGCAATTTTCGATTTAATTTGATGAGATTTTTTTTTATAGTGAACCTATGTGGTTTTTCTTTATTGGTTTTCGTCCCGTTGAGACATACAGATAAAAACAAGTATTAAAAACTTACTTTCACAGAAAGTAATAATTTCTAAATTGAATTAGGTGAAAATAATGTTTTTTTTAAAAGTAATTTAAAATGTAAACACACCCTTTTACAGTTTGGGGCTGTTCAGGATAAGGAAATTTTCTGGAGTGGCAAGGAGTTCCACAATGAAATGGACATTGTAAGGATAGCGACTATAGTATTGTTCAGGATAGATAGTTAGTTATTTAGGTTTTAGAGGTTGTTTAGTTGTGTTAAGAAGTGAAGCGGATGTTTATTATTTTTTAACCCATTTTTTGTTGATTTGATTTATGAGATTTTTGTAACAGTAAACTTATGCGGTTCTCACTTTATGCGATTTTGGGAACATTGAACTACACAGTATATTATCATAAACGCTTGTAAATGGCAATAAAAGTTCAATTCTCGGCTCACTCACAAATTCACTCAGAAGTGAAGCTAATATAAAGCGTACTGGTATAATAAAAACCGAGCTAGCGTATAATGAAATCATGCTACAATATTGTCGAAAAAAAATGATCTTATTTTCACCCGTCATTATTGACGGGTTTTCGTCTAGTAACTCTAATGATACTGTGCTCAAGCACAACGGTTAGGATGCATACCAACGTAGATGTAGGGAGAACAAAGACCAAAGTACTCGATTATATCGAGTTTAACATCGCTATTGACGTCACATCCGTCACTCAAGAATATTAGTAATATAGATAACTAGCAAGTACCCGCGTGGCTTGCCCACGCACGTGAAAGTGTTGGAGTTTTAATGATATTTATTTATTTACATCAAAATAAATTTAATTTAATTTTCACGTATGTAACATTTTTGGTTTGGTTTGTCCCCCGTTTTTTACCCCTAATAACTGAATTTTCGGAAACAAAACAAGCGCAAAAAACGCGTTAATTGCCTCACCGCCGAAAAAAAAAACACCCAACAAAATATAAAAGATATTGAAAACGTATTCAACTATTATACAGTGAGCCATAATTATTTTAAAAGTTCGCCTGGGTATAGATTATATTCACCATGAAGGGCCTGGTGTAAAAAAGGTGTTCATTAAATTGCTGTCAAAAATAACCTACAAGCATATTCGAATGTGTTAGGTGCAATTCTACCTTTCTGACGCATAATTTTGAGCAAAACAACAATTATGTGCAAAGATATTAGCATAGACTATAAAGAGTTAGTGTTATATTAGTGGTATATTTTATTTTGTTGCCTTTATTTATTGTATTGTGATCCTAAGGACAGTATAATAAAACATAAAACATATTAGTGATATATTATATTAGTGATATTAGTATAGTATGAAGCAGCCCGTAGACAGCAAGGCAAGCTCAGATCTTTAACGCGTTTTCCTCGAAATTGTAAAAAATGTTACTTAAAACACCCTTTTACACCAGGCCCTTCAATTAATGCTCACCCTGTACAATTTGCAATAACGTTACTACTTAGTCACACCAATAATTATAAAAAAAAAAGTAAAAATAAATAAATAAATAAATAATGAAAAAAATTTCTCTATCGTTCATGAAGTTCACCACTTTAAGTGGAATATTAAACTTCATCAGCCGATCGCTATAAAGGCAGAAAACGTCAAGTCGGTGAGTCTATCGATTGGTTCTGGCACGTTGATAAAACGCCCTGCAGAAGCATAGTGTATTTTCATGTCGCGAAATAAACAACCCGGAGACACGGAAAATAAAAAAAAAAAACTTTGAAAAAAACAAAAAAAAAACAAACAAGTATATATTTATATATATATATATATATATATAAAAAGGTAACAAGCTGCTAATAAAGTCGAGCCCGAGTGCATGCTAGTAACTAAAGGAAAAGAGGTTTGTGATCCTTCTGACACCCCGGGGCCATAGTTGCACGTGCTTCCACAGCCGATTACACGCCATTCGACTCCCCTGATCGGTATTATTTTAATATCTTTTTTTATTTTATTTATTTATTTTATTTTTTTTACTTTTGAAATAAATCAATAAAAATGAAAAAGACATTTTGCCATTGGCACAAACGTTGTCGTTTTTGTTTCTTTTTAGAATGGTAGTTTTAATCGTGAAAAAAAAAACGTAGTTCTACGTCAAAAATCAAAAAACAATGAAAAAAAGTGAAATGTGCGTTTTCTTGAAACACTCATTTCTGTACATACATACAAGGTATTCCAAAATGAAAAAACATACCGTACTAGCCTATTGTCATATATATACATACAGATAAAACTGTATGTATGTGTATGCAGATACATAACGCAAACAAATCCATTTTTGATTTCTGCAAGTTTCGATTATCCGAAATTCGATTTATATGAATTCAAACTTATGCAATCTTTTAGTGATTCAGATATTTAGATTTATGCGAAATTAAATTTATGCGATCGTTGAGTCATTCGATATTTGATTATATACCCAATAAGTACCCAATATATACCCTAAGTACAAAGGAGGCCCTATTGACTCTTGTTCTTCTTTTAGATCAATTGCAAACTTACCATACCTTTCAAAAATAATAGACAAAATCCTCTTTCATGAACTTAAACAATTATCCAATACAATTTGTCATGAAAATTCTTATGGAGTTGCTAAAACTAAGTCAAGCACAAATCTCTTACAAAAAATTTATTTCCATATTATTCATAAACTCAAACCCAATACTACAAATGTTACTCTCCTCCTTACAGATTTGAGTAAAGCTTACGACAGCTTAGATCGTAATTCTATCATCCTTACCTGTATAAAATTAGGTATTTCTTCTCAAACTTTACATTTGCTCCATGATTATTTAAGCAATAGATTTTTTCAAATCAACAACATACCAGAAACATTAACAAACTCTACTAACGGGGTGGTGCAAGGCACCGTTACCAGTGCTATTTTGTACCACTTAGTCACAAATTCAATCCACCAACTTTCTCTTCAAGCTACTCTTTTCTCATATATAGATGATAACATCCTAGTGTATGATTTTCCAGTGTATGAGAATAATATAAACAAATTTCATATCCGTCAAGATCTTGACACCATTACTCAATGGTGTGTCCAACATTCTCTCCTTCTTAATCTTTTAAAAACATTACGATTACTTTCATCAACTCCAACATAAAGGATAATGAACCAGTTCAAATACTTGGCTGTTGGCTTGTCCCCCACCTAAAATTCGGCATGCATATTAGTAAACTTACTACACGCTTAAATAAAAATGTTTATTTAGCCAAACGTCTTAAGAATACTCTTAATTACAATGAAAAAAAAATATATTTATAAAATCGAAAATAGTCCTTGTAATACAATACGCCATCTTAATATGGGGAGACGCACCAAATTACCGAATACATAGAGTCCAAATCTCAGTTGATTGTATAGTTAGAACTCTTTTTACTTTGGCTCCATATACTTCTATTACTAACTTCCTCACAACAAGAAACATGCTCACAGTCTCAAAGATGATCAAATATTACAAATTGCAGGAATTCCACAAGGCTTTCAAGCAAACTCAACACCCACTTCATTTTTTGAAACAATACTTGAATGACACTCAACAATGTCGTCAAACACAACAATATAAAATTATCATCAA
>JAQIWH010004223.1:0-17528 GCA_034695005.1 Cryptops parisi | reverse complement strand
GTCTGAGGGCCAAATGACATAGCTGTAAAAGCCAGTCGGTGCCCTCGTTAAACCCCAAGTACCTACCTACCTATTCAGTGGAGTATTTCAGTTGGAGTGAATTTGAATGCGAGTTAAAGACGCATAACAACTGTTGTCATGTTACGTATTTAAATTAACCTGCACCGACTAAAATACTCCACTGAATAGCACGGATGACTTGCAGAGAAGCTGTTGTTGAGAAAGCAAACCTATTCTTGTGTATTGTTGCATGAATTTTTATTGCGGTTAAAAGTTTTGGAAATTAATGAAACAAAAGAAGATTTTGACTAAATGAGGTTGTGGCTACAACTTTCTAAATATAACTTGATACCTACGAAGCATTAAAATTTAACAACGCTACTTCCGTAAAAATATTTTTCAAAGTCAACGAGACTAGCGCTTGTGTATTGTCCAGGGATGTTGCGATCATATTCCGTATGACTGAAATCGACGTATCTGCAATACTATGCGAGATATTCCCCTGAAAAGAAGCATCCTGTATAATATATCGCATATACTATATAACAGTACACAATACGTATACAGCTGTTTAAGTTAGTTAAAATGAGTTTAGGTTGGTTAACATTTTCTATAACAAATATTTAAGCCTAAATTTAGACCTAGTTTTAAACCTAAATTCTCACCAAACGTAACTCTTTCAATGTAATTTCATACATTGCCTAAACCAGCCTTCGCATTTTAACAGATGCCTGGATTCTATACGTTGCCAGTAAAATGTTCACTAGATTTATGCGAGTTTCTTATATCCAATTTTACTAGTATGCGACTAGAAAAACGCTAATAGTTCGGAAATTTTACGAGAAACTTAACAAATAGCTGAAACTGTGCAAAGCTTTCCTGCTAAACCCAACAGTAACTACAACTGTCCAGCATAACACAGCGTTAAAGCTACAGCTTAAGCCCGATTTCCACTATCGCGGTAAAGCGCGTTTTGACTCAAAATTTTCATTGGTCACACTGAATTTTTCGAGCCAAAACGCCTGGTTACTGCAATAATAGAATAGGGCTTTATTTAGGCTTCCCTACATACCACAATACATTTAAGTACAGCAAAACTCCACTAATCAGAACCCTAAGAATTTCGCCTGAGAATGCGAGCTTGTAGTTCTGTTTACAAAACATGTTTCACTGGCACTAGTTTCGAGCCTTTGAATGTCAAATGTGAAAACGTACGAATGAATATGTTTATAATTAACAAATATATTTAATAAATTTGTATGTACACGATTTTCTATATGTTTTCTTTTGTTGAATAGACCGTATTTTAATCTCTGGAAGCTCTCCCCACCCAAATAACCTCAAATCTCCTTAGTTCATTCTCATTTTTATTATTTACTAACCGCGAACAAATTCTCCCTTTTTGCAGTCCTCAGTGAACCCTAAACATTTAACACGTACAGTATAACATATTTATATACATAAATATTCTACTTATCGCCAGATGGCTTTGATGTGTCTTTCTAAATCAATACTTGCCCCTAACGCAATCAATATTGCACACATCATTGAGGTTTTTTTGTTTTGTTCTCCTTAATGATGATTGGCTGTTTAGGTGAATCAAAAAGTTTCATCCATATCACATGTCGGAACCAATTATAAACGACATACAAAAAATATGTATTACAACTGCCAATTATTTACTTTATTCCCCGTCTAATCTACACCAGTGTAATTAAACGACAAGAAAAAAGCGTTGATTGAATCCTGGTCACGGCACCAAACGAGACAACCTAATATAACTGAAGAACGTTGATGTTAGAAAAAAATGCTGATGATGCTGAAAGAAATTAATTCCAAATTAAGATTACAACGTTGTCACGTAATATAGAAAATAATAAATATTGGGACGTTTTTTTGGTACAAATCAGGTTTAAAATAACGATGGGCGGAGCATCGGTGGTCTGTCACTCGTGATGATTATTAGAAACAATTATTGCATAATCGATTTCTATCAAGCTCGAAAGCTTTTATCCAAGATTTTTATTCTGAAGAAAAAAATTTAAAAACATTACCGTCAATTTCTTTATCGAAGATTTGATAACGTATATATTGACAATTACGATTGTCATTGACAACCGTCAGACATAAGTTGTGCACTGAGCAAGTTGAAACATTGGAAAAATTTGAAACATCTCAGCATGAGTAATGGATGTCAAGTTCATGATTATCATCTTAAAAAGTCATCGTGAAGCTAAACAAAATTACGTGAAAACAAGTAAGCCTACATTAAAATGCTTTTTAAACGTACTCTTTAAATAGCCTACCATCATATACAGATATACTGTATCTACGCAATGTAAAACAAATTGATTTCTGCATGTCTCGATTGCTTAAAAGCCTTTTGCACAATAACTATCTGCGCATTTTCTCCAAAAATACTAATATGAGGCAATTGTGCAAAATTCGATTTATGCGAATTAAAACTATGTTGCAACCTCTAAGTAATTTCGATATTTATGCGTGTTTTGAGTGATTCCGTTTTTATTTCTGCACGTTTCATTTTTATGCAAATTTTGATTGATGCGAATTTCGATTTATGCGAACTCCGAACATGAATTTGTGATCGTCGTTGAGTCATTCGATATTTGATTTATGCGAGTTTTGAATAGTTCCATTTTGAATTTCTACGTTTTTTGATTAATTTATTTATATGATTTTTTTTACATTGGATTTAAACAGTTTTTGATTAAGCAAAGGAATTATGTTTTCGTTTTATTCGTTTTTTGGTACATTGAACTACACAGTATATACTCATAAACATTTGTAGCAGGTAGTATTCGTTCAATTTCCAGCTCACTCACGCACAATCTCAGAAGTGAAACTAAAGAGTATAAAAATAAATCTTCATTGCGGCGATTTAATGTAGCATACTTACTCCCCCTTAAGTCTATTAAATTTAAACCCCCTTAAGTAATACTAAGTTCATCTTTCTTATGTTATCACTAGTCAACAGGTTCCCAAGCCGGGTCATGGCACCACCAGAACTTTATCAACACTTTCTTTATTACCATCACTAAACCAGATACAAAGTTGTGACAAGTTAATACGTACTTCACAAAAAAATATAATCCTAAATAAAAATAATCCACCCAACCACTTTTCTCCACTCCCACCTCAAAAATAACGAGTTGACTTTTGCAGTGCTTAAACCCTCAGTTCATGTGTCCCAAAGGATTTAGAACAGCATGTGAACTTAATCCTGGTACTCAGCGCATGGACCGGATGCTGATATTATGTTCACCAAGCAAAAAGTTTTCAAAGAATGTAGATTTTTGTATTTTTAATTACAGGTATATTATTAGGGTAATCCCGCTAATGGGAGAAGACAAAGGTTTTAGTCAGTGCACCAGCCTATCTTGTTCTAATATTCCTGAAATTTGATGAATTTTCAGATTTAAAAGTCGATACCGGAGTTGGAAACATCGGTTTGACACACAAGAAGAAGAAAAACACAAGTTTTATTTTGAATAAAAGCACCAGCTTATTTTGTTCCAATATTCAAAAAAGTAATACTCCCAAATTTGACAAATTTTCGATGAAATTTAGAAGTTGCTTCCATAGTTTGAAAGATTGGTTTAAAACATAGGTAGCATTGATTTTACAATTCTCTACCCTAACAATCATACTTTTTATTTTTTGTGTGTTTTGATTTAGTTGGTTGGCTTACCTGATTTTAAATAGGTAGCATTGCCACTGCGGTTTTTCAGATCTTGGTAGCGATTTCCTAAATATTGTTCAAAACCAACCGAATTTCACCAAAATTACTTTTATTCATTATGAAACAAATTCAGAACTTGCCCCATCTATTTTTCCAAAGCTTAAAAATAAGGACCATTCTAGTATATATAAAGTATGTGTTACTACATATAGTATGCACAGGTATGCGAATGTATACATACTCGCACATATAAATCCATACATTATAGCTATACTATATACATATAGTAAATATATAACGTATATCCATATATAGGGTAATCCAGAAAACTATTTCAAACTTGAACAAGTGATAAAGGGCATGTAATGGAACATCTTTTAATTATTAACTTATAGTCGGAAATACTTCCGTAATGAGCTACAACAAAATTACGCAATATTTATGACGTATTGATAATACATTAGTGAGATATTAATAGCATTAAAAAAGTGTTAATAATCATTATACCAGCTGAAATCAACACGTTACATTACACATTGTCCACAAGGATGCCCTAATGCATCATTGTTTTATTTCTTAGTTGTAAATGATATCCATAAGAGTTTGGCTCAATCCAAACTTAAATTTTTCCTTCCATCTCGAAAAAATAATCAATTCTATTAATAAAAACATTTATATTACCAAACGTCTTAAAAACACTTTAAACTATAAAGAAAAACAACTATTATATCTCAAATCGAAAATCAACCCTTTAATCACATACGGAATAATTCTTTGGGGAGACGTCCTACTTTTCAGAATGCAAAGACTACAGGTCGCTTACAACCGGTTTGTCCGTATCCTTTTCGGCCTGAGTCATTATCAATCCATGTTCATATTCTTACGTAATTTACTTAGAATTTCTCAATTAATTTTATATCACAGATCGATTGAAATTTGTCAAGCATTAAGAAATACTAATCAACCTCTACATATGTTATTAGATTATATTAACTTCAGCCTTCTTACCAGAGACCTCTATAAGTATACACTTTCTATACCACCTAATCTTTCAAAATATAGTGACCACCGGTATCCATTCTCTTGTTTTAAGGCATGGAATGTTCTTCCCCTTTATATTAAAACGATAGCATTAAGATGCACTGATTTAAGATGTATCAGAACATGCACACATTTAAAAAAACAAACTGCACAAATATGTTTAACACGGTGCTTAAAAAAAACAACTTTTGTTTTGCTGTAATAGTTTATCCCAATGAGGTGGAAAATTGTTAATAAATAAATAATAAATAAACATTGAGAGTATATGGGATTTCATTTCCGTACTTTCGTTGTAACTCGTTACGAAAGCATTTCCGGACCATAGTTTATTAATAAAAAAATATTTACTCACGTGCCGTCTACAACCTCTAGAAGAAAGGAATAATTATTCTGAATCACCCTGTATACAGTTGGTCCTCGGTATCCGCAGGGTATATAAATATATATATATACAATTATATAGTTATATTTATTTATGTATAATATATGTATATATAGACCTATATAAGTATATATGTATGAGATAAGAAATAATTCGGAAAGGGTATTCAAGCGTAATAAGACGATTTCACGTTTCTGGACGTGGCGACAAGATGAGCAAGCAAAGCCGTTTCATTAAAATGTAAGCTTCACTCCACGAGTTTAATCCTCTTTCGTCGTACTCTTTCCCAACCCCCAGAAACTCTGGAGACTCCCCTTAAGCAAAAATAAGCTTAAGAAGCCAACGATTTACACACCCTTGAGAAAAAGGGTATTAAAAAGAAAGCTATACAACAAACGTTTTGCGCTAATTACAAACAACGTTTCACAAACATAACTGATAAGTGCTACTTATTAGTTAATTAAAAAAAAAATACCCCCACTTCCCCCTTTGTTTTTCTATTATTTTTCAAAAAATAATCTTTTTAAAAAAATAATCCCCTCTCCCCCTTCTCTTTAACTGGCGATATCGCACTTTCATTAAGCTGTTTGCGTTGTTAACACGAGTTTGTAGAAAACTTTCCCAAAAAGCTTATCATTCTGATGATGTTAGTGTATGCTAATTAGTGGAAAGGCGAATTTAAGACGCATTCGCATAATAACACGAAAAGAACTTCATTTTTCCAAGATTATCAATTCTGATGTTACTATGCATGCTAATTAGTGGAGAAAACCAAAGAGTCAGCTGTAACCATCATAATATGTCATCATCACAACGTGAGAGGTTTATGCGTACGTGCGTGTGTATTCCAACTTTTCGCATTCTGGAATCAGCTGACGTCATCAGTTAACTTAACGAAGTGAATTAATGAAGTAAAAAAAACCCACGAAAGACGAGTTGCATACCAACAAGAACAAAAGAACGAATCGTGTGATATTTTGTCGAATTAACTGAACTAGCAAGTTTAACGCTAGCCGCCAATAATTAAATCGGAAATATTATACCATACCATTGTCAGAATAACTAGACTTACATTGCAATTGAAGTGCAATTCTGAAATCTGTTAATAATAATTGAAGGGCCTGGTGTAAAAAAGAGGTGTTAAGTAACATTTTTTTTTTCCAATTTTGAGAAAAACGCGTTTTAAGATCGGAACTGGCCTTGCTGTCTATGGGCTATTTCAAACTTCTTGCACAAAGTGTTGTTTTGTTAAAAATATGCATTAGGAAGGTGGAATTGCACCTAACACATTCGAAAATTCATCTAAGTCATTTTTCACAAAAAATATTACGCAACACCCTTTTACACAACTGCAATTACACATTGCATTTCTTTTCATTCATGTTAAACAGAATCCTGTATAATAAAAGACTAGTGCTCGCCTTCTCAGCAGCTACTCACTGTGTGTGAAAATGTATAAATCGATACTCCTACTGCAACGAATATTGCGAAGCAACATGAATTAAAACAATGAATTGCGCAATGAAAATAATAGAAAAAAAAACTTTCCCGTCATTTTTGACGGGCTATTCACTAGTATGTTAATACTAGGAAGTAAGTCGTAAGTGATGACGGGGGAAATCAAGTTTCATCGTTATAATTTCACTCAATTTTGTTAGTTACCGTTTAGCATTTGTGTTGTTATTGTTATGATAATCGCTCAGCCAATGGCTATACAGGTGACAATCACGCGTGAGGTGCGCAACCAAGATTGACAATTATTATAGTTAGATATCGATAGTAAAACTAATTTATACAAATATATAAATAATTTAAAAGATTATTTACCTCACTTCTGAACCAGTAACATCTATAAGTTGCAAGATGGTTGCATCAAGCAAAAACCTATTGAAGAAAAGAAATAAAAATTAATCATCAAATATACATGATTTTTTTATAAAATACAGTGAAATCCGGTTATTAGGATCACTTTAAAACTGGTGCTTTTTGATAGCAATAACCGGCTAATAACAATAGATAAGAAAAACATTCAAAAGTGTTTTGAGGTCGACTGATTATGATAACAATTACCAATTGATAATTATCCGTGATTATAATAACCGGTTTACACTGTACCAGAAAAAAGTTGTAAGGTTATCAATTAAATCAAGTGCAATATATTACAAACAAAAACGGAAAAACAACATCGAATGAGTTCATGTTCGTCTGTCTGTTTGTGGGCGCGTAACGTCAATTTTACAAAAAGAAATCTAAATGACCCCTGTCACACGCAAGTTTTGGTATAACAATTTTTTTTGCTCAAATTGCTGGATAACTGTGATGTCAGCTTTACGCCAACCAGTATTTTCATTAGTTAAGCAAAAAGCTGACGTCATAATTATCCACAAGTTTGTGTAATTGCCACACCAAAAATTAGCGTGCTGGGAGACATTTAGATAACTTATTTTTCACAAAAAAATAATTAAATTAAAACTTTGTACTAATATAATGGTTGATATAATGTTAAAAAATATAATAGTAAAATAATATAATATTGAAAATTGGCAAAAAAGAATTTCCACCAAAAAGAAATTTTCTCAATAAAAAGCAAAGTTCCTACATCGAGCACGTTAAGACATGTGGAGAGAACAAATAAGGTCTTGCACAAAGTCCATAATTGGAGATCTTAAAAACGTGGTTAAATATTTTTTTTTATATAATTATTATCGAAATCCGATGAAAAAAAAATAAAAAGAAGGGGGGAAAACGCGATAGCAATAATTTCAAACATTAAGAATCCGAATTTCTTTTAAGCTCTTATTTAAATTTGCTAAAGTCGATATGGAAATTTACGAAGAACAATCCAACTTCTCTATACTCGTTTTAACGAGTTTCGAGTGACTAAAAAACATCAAAGAAAATATCGATTCAACTTTCAACCAAAAAAAAAAAATAAAATAAAATAAAATTATAAAAGAGAGAATCTTCAATTTTGAAAAAAAGAACAAAAACTTCATTTGTGAAAAAAAAAATTTATATATAGACGTCTCATTTTAACTCATCATTTCTAGTAATGTACAGTAATTTCTTATTTTCTTCATCCTCCTCTTCAAACAAAAAAAAATTGATTCCTAAAAATTTAAAAGCAGCAAAAAAAATTCTTTAAATTAAATATTTTTTGTCTTTAGAATTCTAATAAAGTACTTCATTAGTATGAAAACGAATTTTGCTTTGCAATTTCTTAAAAAATTAGGACGTTTCCTGTTTTGAGCCCGCCAGCAGTTCGGTATTATTGCTTGTACTTGGTTATGGGTTTATTTTGCGGGTTAGGTTAGCGACAAAAAAACAAAAACGTTTTAAATGTACGATTCGTCTTTTGTTTTTCCTAACTTGACCAGCAAAACAAACCCATAACAAAGTACAAGCAAATACTGGCGGGCATATAACAGGAAAGATCAAAAAATTATTGGTTGTTCCGTTTATTAAAATAAAATTTGGATTTTGAATGCTATATAAAAATTAAGCCAGTCACATTGAAATAATTTAAACATGTTGCAAGGTTTTAAACACTCACGATAACGTTTCACTCTCACTTAGGGGATTCATCGAAGGTTTAACACAAAAAAAAACTAAATAAAATAAGATAGAACAAAACTTTTTTTGAAAGTTATTGTTTTGATTATTTTTAACAACACTAATTTCGTGACTAGATTTATTTCTTTTTAATTTTCCAGAAAAAAAAGCCTTAGCAAAGCAGTAACGTTGACGAGTTTACTTTCCGGTTATAGCCAGGCCCAGGCTGATGTTGCTATTTGCTTGTACTTAATTATGGATTCATTGTGCAGGTCAGGTTATGAAAAACAAAGAAACGTATTAAACGTATGATACTGTTTTGTTTTGCTAACCTAACCTGCACAATGAACTCCATAATTAAGTACAAGCAAATAGCAACATCAGACTGGGCCTGGCTATAACTGGAAAGTACCCTTACGCAAAAAGAACGTGTGTTATAAATATTTCAAAACGTACCAAATCAGGAAATTCTAAAGTTTACAAATGTAAATCGTGTTTATAATATTTTTAATGAAACTTTGAATACTTTCCTGAAAGAAGCCCTTAACAAAAAATTAACGTTGACGAGTTAAAAAAAAAAAAACTACAATTATAAATAATGTGTTTCAAGTTTTCCCAAACGTTCCAATCAGTAGAAATATATTTATTAATTGTTTCACTAATCTTTTTAATAGTTTCCTGAAAGAAGCCCTAAACGAGAAAGCGTAACGTTGATGTGTATGTGAAATAAAAACCATGCAAAATATTGGCTATCCAGTCGTAAAAACAAAAAAAAAAGTTTTAGAAAAATTGTCAACCCAATTCCTTTTTCTTCCTTTTTCATTTAAAGAAGCCCCTTATTATGGAAACAAAACGTTGGCCACTTAACACATTTCGAATGAAAAATAAAGTTTAGTATATGACTCATTAGTTGCATAAAAACTATATATCATTTTGTGGGGAAAGGCGCAATATACGCAATCTGTACTGACGGAAATGAATATAAATAAAATTTCGCTACTATGCGATTTTGATTGGTTAACTACCCTAACCTCGCCTTTCGAAAGCTCCACATTGGACTTAATGCAATTTTTGATTTATGCGAAAAACTTATGCTGTTTTCGTTTTATGCGGTTTTTTTTTGGTACCTTGGACTATACAGTATATTTTCATAAACACTCACAAGTGAAGCTAAGAT
The DNA here is from genome assembly GCA_034695005.1 of Cryptops parisi. Taxonomy (NCBI): domain Eukaryota; kingdom Metazoa; phylum Arthropoda; class Chilopoda; order Scolopendromorpha; family Cryptopidae; genus Cryptops; species Cryptops parisi. The sequence goes on along the minus strand of JAQIWH010004223.1, from coordinate 7,676 downwards.
GAAAAGTATAAATATTTAAATGCCATCAACGAAATTTTTGTTGTTGTTGTTTTTCTTCACAAACGTTTTGTTTTTTTTTTGTACAGAGATTTAAAAAATCGCTGACACAGACGTGTAATTGCTTTCGAAATTCGCTTTTGCTGATGTCAAACAAATAAAAATAAAACAATGTTATTTATCTATTTCACTTTCGAAATTGATTTGGGAAAATGGAAATTTAAACTTTTGTCGAGCGTGAATATGAATAAATAAGACGGCACAACTGACAATTAATTATTGAAAATGTCATCTAAGCGAAACGTGAAGCAAATTACATGTGCATGACAAATTTTCGCACAAAATTTCACAGAATTTTTTAAACAAAAATATTAAACAAAAAAAAAAGAAAAATTGTGCCCAAGAGTATATACAGGGTGAGTCTTTTATCGTGACACAATCAAATATTTGAAAAAAAAATAAATTATCACTAAATGAGGGTTGTGGTTATGACTTTCTGAATATGACTTGTTACCTATTGTTTAAAATTTAACAATAAAATTTTCGTGAAAATTAATTTCACGGTCAATGAAAACAGCACCATTGGAAAGGCCCCTCATGCACAAACAATATCTGCCTGACACATTTGTTTGTCACGTGCTTTGTTTTCATATTATTTGGTTGTGTCATGATAAAAGACTCACCCTGTATATAAACCATTATTTATTTTTCTATTTAATTCAAAACAAATCCTTTTTTTCTAAACAAAAATTGTGAATGGACAAAAAATTCTGAAAATGTTATAAATAACGTAAAAATAAGATTTACATTAATTTTATACGGGGTGTCTTAAAAACCATAACTTATTAATACCGAAAGTTATTAATAATTAGTTTCTTGAAAAAAATATTGGCTAACGTTCAAAAAAATCTTTTTTTTTTTGGGTCTCATAATGCCAATTTATTGGTTTGGAAATTGATGCCAAAATTTTGACCCAGGTTCCTGTTTTCGACATAAAAATTGCATTAAAGTCTTAATACGAATTAAAGTGAAGTTACGTGTCACCCAAATTTTAATCCTTTATTTAACGCTGTTTTTCCTTCCCCAAGGTTTATATATTTGATGAAATCGATAATCTACACAACCCCCTCCAAAACAAAAAACGTAAATATTATAGTTTTATGACCCTCCAAGAATTTATGATATACCAAACATATAAAATTGTCAAGTAGTGAACCTTCAACCAAGGTGTCCGAAAATCACCTTTACAAACTTTAATACTAAAACATTTACACTAAAGATAATATTTAGACATCCTATATTTTCAAGAAGAATACTATACAGTTTTAAAAAAAAATGTGACAAAAAGAAGGTTAGGGGTGTGTGTAAAATATTGAAAAAAAAATAGAATTAAGCCTTTGGGGGTAAAGGAAAATCGTTGTTGTTGAATGGAAATATGCAATGGAAATGGGCATTTGGCGCAGCATGATGTGCACTGCAAACAAGTAGTCGGGCAACAGGAAGTTCGAAACGCTTCCGACTGTCTGGCTTGATGCCAGGATTTTAATACAAAAAATAAAAGAAAAATCAAATATAATGTACCCATGAAAAAAAAAAATTAAGAGTGAAAAAGAATGAACACGGTGCCAAGACAACAGCTTGCATAAGCCCGCCAATTCTTCCAGCAAAGAATCATCTTCCTGGAACATATCTTCTTGGAACTTCCGAAAAAGAATAATTGAAACGTGTGCAAAGTGTGATTTTGTTGAATATGTCAACAAACTATGGTATTTTTGTACGTTAATGCCAAATGCATTAACTATAAGATGTATTATCAACAAAAAAATAATCAATTGGAACATCTTGCAACATGTTCTTGGAACAATTTTTCTTAAAATTCCCAAAAAAGAAATTTACAAAGAAAAAAATAATCGTTGTGATATGTAAAAAAAAATATTTAGTACGGTATTTATAACTTGTATAACAAAAAAAAGTGTTAACGCCTCCCCTCTCAAAGAATTAATCAATTGGAACATTTTGGAACACCTTCCTGGAACATCTTGGAACTTCCAAACGAGTTATTGAAACCGTGTGCAAATTGGTACAGCTACCGTATTTTGTAATTTAATTTGTTAGAGGATATTATTTCAAAAGAGTATTAAATTGGATTAAACAAATATGCGGTTTCCTCTTCTTGAAATATCTTGAGAAATGTTCTTGGAACTTCCAAAGACGACGTTATTCAAACTTGCACAAACAAGAAATTCGGTACCGTAAAAAATAACGTTAGTCGGTACTTCAATACCAATTAATTTTTAATTAATTGTTCAAGTGAAACTTATTTTTAAATGTTCTATTGGCTTTACCGAAAACAAATCATTTGGAACACGTTCTTGGGATTTCCAAATCTGTTATTGAAATGTACAAAAAAATGTACAAAAAATCAACAGTTGGTATCGTCAAAAAAGTAAGCCTATTAGTTGGCACCACAGTTCATTCTTAGCTTTTTCTTTAATTTATACAAATGCTAAATTGCGTTACACAAAATACATAATTTCGAATATCTTTGTAAACATCTTTTCGGAACTTCCAAACAAGGCATTCAAATCCGTGTGCAAAGAGAAATTCGGTATTGTGAAAAATAAAGTTATTTGTTAAGTTAATCATCATTTTAGTGAAAGTTAGTTTATAGAAATATTCAAATGAGTTGCTTAAATAAATGCTAAATTGGATTACTGCAGTAGGTAAACAACTGGAACGTCTTTTGCTCGTTTTTAGAAGTTGCACAAAGACTTTCAAAAACTTACAAAAGACACAAAAAAGCTATTAAAATATTCAGTTTTTGAATAATTCGTTCCAAAAATAAAAAGAGATATTTGAACTCGTGTGCACAAAGAAATTCGATACCGTAAAACATATAACAATATTCGGTACGGTAATTATTTTAAACTAATTTTATAAAGAAAAAAGTGTTCAATTGAGTTAACCTAAAGCAAATCATTTGGAACATATTCTGAGAACTTCCAAACATGTTATTGAAACGTACACAAGAAATCAACAATCGTTATCATCGAAATATGATGCTATTTAGCACAATGTTGTTCATTCATTGTCTTTAATTTATAGAAATGCTGCACTGCGTTAGTCAAACTGAATTAAACTTACGTGTCTTGAAATGTTTGACTTCTTCTTGAAACTTCCAAACATGTTATCGAAACTGTGAATAAGAAATACGTTTTGTTAAATGCAGTTTTTGAAGAATTTTTGTTTTCAAAAATCCCCATTTAACGAAGCGTATTACTTATTTCATATTTAACGAAGCGTATTCCTTAATTAACGGTTCGTTAAATACGGTTCTTGGAAACCAAAGAACTTAATTAAACACATGCTAAAGCAATCGCTTTTTGAGAATACGCTTTATACACAATTTCGCTTTATACATAAGTTATTTTAAATTCGATTTATGCGACTTTTGATTAATGTGATCTTTGAGCAACGTGAGATTTATGCAAGTTTTGAGAAATTTAAATTTCGAGTTCTGCAAGTTTTCATTATTTGAAATATGCATATATAATATAGATGCATATATTATTTTGCGTAAAGTCAAGACGACGATAGGTTTTAGTATCGCTTGATGCTGCTTACTTGGTGCAGAGCACAGTGTGGAGTTTCCATAAAGCATAGTCAGCCAATCAGAAAATCTCTATTTCCTGACATCCAATAGTTTCGAGCACCTAAAACTTGCTCGCAGTTTTTTAAAATCGTGTTTACAGATTGTATGTTAACCAAAATCGAGGTTTTTAAAAAAAGCGCATCGTAGCGTAAGCAACACCTCACCAGGTAAAACGGATATTTGCATACCGTAAAGGTCGTAAATAACGCGACCTGGATGTCTCCAAATTTGGCAGATAAAATTATCATGCAGAATTAATTAGTATACCAAATTTCAAGTGTGTACGAGAACATAAGTAAAAACGACGTTGAAACATGTCGAAATTTTTTTTACGACCTCTCAAGTTAAATAAAAGGTTGTAAAAACGAAACATCTATATTTCGACAAAATATTATGGGAAAGTTTATTATTTATGTTATAGAACATGAAATTATTCTAATCAAATAAAAACAATGAAATGAACAATGAATAACCGAACAATGAAAAACCGAACAATGAAAAACTGAACAATAAAAAACTGAATATTTATGTAAAACTGAGCTATATTCAAGAGTGGTGTCCCCTACACCACATGTGGTGTAGGGAAAAATTATTGATCTCTCTGTTGGGTGGCAGTAAGAAAGGTGAACCAAGCAAACAAGAGCAGCCTGTCTTAGGACATCTACCTCAAATTGTAACGAATATTGCGAAGCAATATGAGTTAAATTAACAAACACCTGTAACGGATGTTGTGAAGCAACATGAGTTGAAACGACATAAAACAAGTTGGCAATGAACCTTCCCGTCATTTTGACGGGCTGTATACTACTATTATATTATCATAAACGTCCGTAGATGCCAGTATACGTTGAATTCCCCAGCTCGCTCACTCACACTTTCACAGCTCACTCACTCAAAGTCACTTACAAGTGAAGCTAATATAAAGCGTATAAAATTTTGCGCAAATTGGCTATGTTAATTCAAACTCAACTTTAAATCAAGAATGTCGAGATATATTGACAAACAAATCATAGAAAATAAATGATCAATTTGCAATCACAACAGAAATCAAAGTGTTATACGATGATGATCACTGTTTACGAAATAAAATTATGTGCAAAAAAAAAAAATAGTAAAACTAAATCTAATGTGTGTCATTATCATCATCATGTTGATCATCATCGATTTCCACTTGAACGCAATTTCATCGGTCGTCGCCGATTCTCAATTCTCGATTGCACAAGAAAAAGAAGAAAAAATAAAGGGAGTGAAAAAAAAACCTTTGGCGATCGATTTTCCAATATTAAAGGCCAAACCAGAAGAAGTAGTTCGACCCATCGTGGGAAAGAAACGTTTAGTTGAGTGAAAAATCAAGATGAGAAAAATACCACACCCTCCTCTATTCAACCCTATTAAAAGTACACTTAGAGGTGAACGAACCGGAAATCGTAAAATTATCGAAAAAACATTTTCAAGCAAAACATAACTACCCTCGCGAGTTCGTCAATACGTCCCTCTACATTCGCGAATTACTCATCCACAAATTCCCATTTCTTGATGCAGGGGTCTAAATTTATGTGTTATATATATATATGCGATTTTGTTATAGAAATCTTTTTAGATGTTGGTTATAAGCAAGACAAATTCGTTATTATGCGATTCTGTGCAGTGATTTGACAATGTTATGCCACTTCGTTGGCATTTCGGTTTACTGTATACAATTTTCAATTACTGCTGGTTCATTCTATGCGAATTTGCTGACATGATAAATCTTCAAAATGCAACTTTAATCGGATCAAAAAATTGTTTTGTTCGTACAAACAGACAGACGTATATCTCATTGACTCAATTCAAATAAGTTCTCAAAATTTAAACGGTTTTTCTATGCTGTCACCAGATGACGACCAGATGTTCATTGATTGATGGGTATTTTACTAGCATATCACATAATTTAATTAATGACCTTACTACTATTTTCTATTACGGTGGAATCCGGTAGTTGTTTAATGTTTTTATCCATTATTTAATGTTATTATTGTATCAAAAGGCACAAGTCCCATAGTGATCATAATTACCAGATTCCACTGTATCACTAATAAAAACTACAATTTTGCTCTTCCTGTTTATTTACGTATATTTTCAAATTGAAATCGTTATGTGAATAAAATAACAATTTCACCCTTTAACCCTACCCCCCCCCTGAAAAACTCGTTATAAAGTCCATTTGTATGTCCATTTCAAAATCCAACTGGAATTTCGCTGTCGAATTTGATTTACACGAGTGGCGTCATCCCGTGTTAAAATTTACAATTAATCTTCCAAAGAAACGGGCCAAACTTGGTGAGTGGTGGAAAAAAAAGAAGAAAAAACTTCATATCACTCTCTCTCACTCAGTCTGTCTCTCTTTCTTGCCAACTACTTCTTAGAAAGTTCTTCGCAAGAAAATGTTGAAGAAAAATCCTAAACTCTTTTACCTCCCCCATGACTCATAGGCGTCAATAAATCACCGTTTTCTCTCTATGGCTCTAATGTTCTCCCCTCGATTCCTAATGGCTCCCCTAGGGCCTCCAACTTTAGGTAAACACTCCACGTATATGGAGAGAGATAGCCATTTACCGAGAAAAAAAATATCATGGCCTACATGCTAACAGAATGGCCAATCAGGAAAAATCGGCAATAAAAAATGATGATGATGATAATGGTTGCAAGTTAAGACTTGAGTAGTGATACAGGAAATCACCGATTTATGTGAGTTTATTATATACTGTACCAGATTTATGTGAGTTTTATTATATGCTGGTAGTTAGGAAGAATGATATTTAAAATAAACATTAAAATAATGTGTGACAATCAGTTCCATCTAGTGACAGAATGCTACAACACAAAGCATTTATAAAATACACGCACAGATCTGGATCATTCTTATTACTCACGATTTTGCTAATACGCGACAATGAAAACACTCGTTTTTACGAAATAAATATTCCGCTAATGCGCGAGTGATGAGTAGTGAGTCAAGAAAGTTTTTCTAGTATGCGATTCATCGGAATTTCAGTATAAGCGATTAAATGCTTTAATGCAGTACAGTATACGCTTTCATTTGATGATTGACGTACTTTGTGAGAATAGAATTTATATGCAACTAATTAAATTACTTATTTAATTTAATAATTTATTTACTTTATATGCAATTTTTGCTAAAACACGACGATAAATCTTCACATATGCTAGTGACGGACAAGAAAATTTCTCTGTTATGTGATTTTTGTCGTGGTTCACAAGTGATTGTGTGCTGAATGTTTACCACGTCATGGAAATTTCAGTATATGCGATTGTCGAATTAATGCATGTTCTTTATGTGCGATTTCGCTAAAACGAGACAAAAAATCTTCCAAAATGCTCGTTATAAGTAAAAAAAGCTTTGCTGTTATGCGATTTTGTGCGGTGGTCTACAAATGGTTTAACGCTGAAGAGTTTCCAATTGCTGAAAATTTCAGTATATGCGATTTTTTTATTAATGGGGTGTTGCTAAAAGGTCTAGTCTAAATTTAACAATAGATGCTACGCATTAAAACAAAGTAAAAAGTGCATATGAACATGGGTACGGAAACGCCCTACTAATTTGCATTCCTACGGCGATTATGAGCCTATGCAATGACGTGACTCCACCCAGTTATCTGAGAATAAAAACATTTCTGGACCCATGTTTATATTGACGTTTATAAGTTTATATTCTGGACCCATGTTTTTTTTTTGTTTTGATGCGCAGCACCTGTGGTTAAACTGTGACAAAACTTTTAGGAACACCCTGTAAATTTCACTAAAATGCTACAACAAAAAATTCTCCCAGATGCTCGCTACAAGCCAGAATATTTTGCTATTATACGAAGCTTTAGTTTAGAATGCAGCAAACGCTGTCTCAAAAAATAAATGCGTTGTTGCTAAAACAAACTAACACATCAGAAAAGGACCACGTTTAGATTGCTATAAGCCTGATTATTACCTACAGCTGTCCATGATTGTAAAGTTTTACATAACATGTATACCA
>JAQIWH010004222.1:0-17536 GCA_034695005.1 Cryptops parisi | reverse complement strand
TGCGCGACTACAAATCCGTCTCAGCGATGAAAATATCAAGCCCGGCTAGATAATAGGCTCCACCCCTTTAGCTTAGATTCAAGTATGCCATTGCGACGAGAATGTAGTGCTTTTCTCTCCTCTCTGCGATAAAACGCCTAGTTTGCTAGGCCCCTTAGTTGTAATAAAGCCCATCTGTTGGGGCAACAAGACAAATGATTTCTTAGATGCAAGCTGAACTTATGAGTATTGTATATATGCTCGTACTTGTATATAAGATTTTGTGTTAAAAAAGTTAAATGGTCAGTTAATGTATTTCACATTAAATACCATAATAATTGCTTCCAGTTCCTTCCAAGAACTGGAGGAAAGTCGTTTATGGGCTTACTCACAGCAATCCTCATGGACAAAGCAGGCCCGTCAATGAATCAATACCAAAAACACGAATTGGGGACTATTGGTCATAGGAATATTGGTCACAGGACTATTGGTCAAAGGATATTGGTCATAATGACTATTGGTCAAGTTTGAATAATACGCTTTTTTTATTTAACTGCAATGAAATGATATGGTACATTCCATTATGAATATATTAAGGTTTGTTAAATTATTGTTTTAAAGTTATCATTTTAAAAATTTGCTAATTTAAAAACGTACTCATCGTAAATTACAGTACTATACGATGAGTAAGTAATGCTTCTAATCGATTAATTCGATTATGCAATAGTTGAATTTTTTCATGGACACACCTAGGTAAATTTAATTTATGTTTCTCATGCATTGTTTATATGTTGCATTATTTCTGTGTTTTTTAAATCATTCTAACACGTTTAGGCTTATTTTAAATTCACCTACATGTTTCCATGAAAAAATCCAAATATTGCATTCAAATATTGCATAATCTAATTAGTTTATTAAAAACATGAATGGACTACTTACTCGTCATAGTACAAACAAGTACGTTTTTAAATTAGTAACTTTTTATATTTAATAATATAAAAATTTTAATATAAATATTCATTTAATTAAATGTTTCATTTCATTGCAGTTAAATAAAAAAACGGTTATATTCGGTCAAATTTGAAGTAAAATCTATATGACATTTGAAACTTATAAAACGTTGTATAAAACGTTGTATGACCAATAGTCCTTATGACCAATACTATGTGACCAATAGTCTCTATGACCAATAACCCTATGACCAAAAGCTCATATGACTAATAGTTCTTATGACTTATAGTACTATGACCAATAGTCTGTGACCAATAGTCTTATGACCAATGGTCTGGATACCCATAATAATGAAATTACCAATTTCGGTGAAAGAAATACATTGGTGATAGCTTGGCGTGGGAATTTCTTTTTATGGGAATAAATATAATGAACCAAAAAATCTTCTGCAGTATGGGGCATAAACTGCAACTGAAAAATAAAAGGCCCAGAAAATATACTGTTATCATACTACTTCGGTATATATACTTGATAGTTACATTTTGTGATAAATGTTGTGATGTAATTAACAATTCAAGAAACTGCAATTCAAGCATCTATGTAAATTCTTTAATTGCAGTTTTCTCACCTCTATTCGTGATGGAATTAATTTGTAGTACATGGGTATGAATGCTTGTATAGTGATATAAGTGTTGTGTCCTTTATACTGTGCAGATTTTTCTGAAATTTATACAAAAATTATCATTATAGAAGCCAAGATGTAATAATTTTTTTCACATTTTTAGATAGAGTATATTATACGGTTAGAACTAAGAATATTTTATTAATGTACAATGAAATATTTTGCTCAAATAGGGGAGAGCAGGGCACGTTGGAACATTTTTCAGTTTTTTCATTATAATTTTTGAACGAATATATCTTCAGCAATGAACCTAATTCGGTTCAATAGCTTCATATTTTGGCTCCATTTCTTATAGGAACGGCTTTTTTCTACATCGTTTAAGCCTCGAAGGTAGGTATTTGGAGTTTAAAGACTGCACCAACTAGCTTTATAGCTATGTCATTTGGTTCTCAGTTTTCATTGAAATTAGAAATACAGAAATGGTGATGATAAACATGGAACAGGGTTGTATGATGCAGGAGGAAATGAGAGAACTCTGAGAAAACCTGCCTCCGTGGTGTCAGACCTTGAACTGAATCCACTTGGCACGAGTGGAAGGTGAACTTGGGGCCACTACCACCAGAAGTGAATGCTCTGACCATCAGGCCACTAAGTTCCAAAATATGTTTTTCATGTTTAAGGGGAACTTCAATGTGCCCATTGCCAGGGGTCAGTTAAAACACTATACACGGCACATTGAAACATGTGCGGATAAAGTGACATGTGGTTTAGTTCACTCAATTTATATTTTAAACATGGATAAACTACTAAAAATGAAACAAATAAAGTTATTTTCACCATCTTGGGAACATTTTAAGGATCGTAAAACGCTAAATAAGCTGAAGCAAATGCAAGCGTAGTTTTGCACTGTATTGTCTGCATACTGGACAAGCATTTGAGATTAAGATATTCAAAGAATGGTCACTTTGTTTTTTATATCGGTTTGAATTGTTTCGGCACAAGTTTATGATTTTTTTAATAAGTTAATCAAATAGAAAGAGAATGTTTAAATTATAAATAGAACCAATTGGAATGTGTTTCAACGTTCCTGTTGACAATGTTTCAACTTGCCTCATGTCACATTTTAAACTTCAACACATTGTTTAGCCTAATTAATAACGAATTAAGTGCAACTTAATACAGTGATTCGTTACCCATTTTTTGTATGTTAAAGACATATCAACGATGACTATTTAGTTTTAAATTATCAAATCATTATAAAAAAATTTCTAATAATGTCCAAATTTACTAACCTACATGAAAAACTGATTTTTTGAAAAATTTCAAAAAATAAAAATCTGAGCATTACACAATCAACATGGCAGAAATCCTATGATGACTGTTCTATTTTCGACAATTTCTCTTAAAGATTGACGCAATGTTTTAACGTACCCAGTTCTGATAAGGCAGTGAAAAAAACTTTTTATCTGTGTAAATGACAACATTTTATACCCAACCAACCCTTACTCTTTGAAAACCATTTTAAATATTTTTTCATCCTTTAATTAATTTTTTCATGTTTAACTTCATATTTACGCTGCTGGAAAAGTTTTGCTTTCCCTCCTAATTTTTTTAAGAATAAGGTTCACCTGGAGTGAAGTCTAGGCAATTTCCATATAAGGAGGTATGAATAGTCATGTTGCTTTTGAGGGTGCAAATATCATCCCAGATACTTTCACACTAGAAACAACAGATTTAATCAATGAAACAAAGAGATGCGGTACTTAACAGGAACTAACAAATATAAAAAGAAACAGTTTTACTTACTTCTTCTGCAAACTGAAAGGGGTACTCTGAAATGCTTGCCTTATCATACACATCTTTCAAAGTGTAGTTGTTACACTTTGACAATGAATTCGTCAACACATTGTCATCACAACTATTGTTCAGAAGAAGAAATCGAAATCCAATCTCATTTTGAATATGGGGGAGTGCTCTTCGCGTAGGACAAATAGTAATACTAGGCCATGGTATTTCCATAAACTGTTTGATTGCTAGTTCTCTTTTTATGGGTATTTGGAGATATAGTTTTACGTGTGTGTACACTTGATTGCTGCATATCCCCAAGCATATAACAAGGGCTGTAAGCCATATTAGTTTGCCAAACATTGAGTACGATGGTTCAAAGAGCTTGTCGACTCCTGGTATGCCAATATCAAACCCGTCAATATCATCAGCTTCTGTTTCTGGAACCGGTGTTTGCAAACCCCAAGCATCATAGTCAATCTTTACAGGTCGTGATGCAGATTGAAGTTTTTTCCTGTTGTGCTGATAGGAATTTTTTTTTTGGTTTGCTGGTAAGTGATAATGAGAAATTGCTGATATGTAAGTATTAGCAGCAGTGTTCATTCTTTGGGGCAATCGTTTTTGCTCAGCAGCCATTAAGTACTTTCTGAAACTCAACTAAGCTGTTATTTTTACCTTGAAAGTTGTTTTTTTTCCGATATATGTAGTTCGTGTTAGCCAGTGTAATGTATTTATAGAAAATGGCTTATATATAATTTTATAAAAGTTTATGGATCAGATCGAAATTTTCATTTTATTATGTGTCAAGGAGATTTTGATCAGCAAGGTCAATTCGTTTAACTTTCACAAAATTGCTTATAATCCTATAAAGTCTTTTCAATAAACTCTTTATGTTTCTCATTACAAAATAACTTTATAGATATGCTTCTTTTGAAATGTTTTTTCATGTGTCGTTTGATTTTGAAATTGATAACATGCTTTGTTAATGATATACTGTCGTATTTTGTTAAACATTTTATGTTCTTGGTTAAGCTTATATAATGTACCAATATAAGAAAATAATTTTATGACCGTGTAGCTATATATCACTAACCTGTAATCATCTTTGTTATTTATCGTTCGTATAAAATATTTCATTTTAATAAACTGTTTGACAATATAGATTATTCATAAAAAGTTTTTGGTTCTAGGCGTATGGCTTATTTCCTCAATTTGTGTAATTTTATAGCTCGTTTAATATTGATAATTTATTTGCTGGTTTCTATTAATAATTTTAACGGTGTTATTTAATACTAAAAGTTGAAATAGTTAATTTGAAAATATTTGGATATGTAAGGTTAGCGCTGAATCATAGATTTTTTGCGCCCTGGGAAAACAAGTCCAGGGCTCTTTTGAGCACCTTTTTGAAAATCCGGTATCTTATTAAAAATAGGATAAGGGGTTGAGTCAAATCTACTTCCTCATAGTGACGCCTGGAAAACAAACACCTGTAGCAAGTGGTACTTGTGGATCACCAATGGATCTCTAGACCTCATCATGAATGACATAATGTTGTCAGGAGAACCTCGCCTGGAAAAGGAATACCAAGGCACGCCCCTGGAGCCAGACCTGGGAGTGGAGCTCCTTTGCGAGCATCTGGTGGCCGTTTCTTTCCTCCCAGGAGAACGGCTGGTCTCGGCCCGAACAAGCAACGGGAAAGCTGCTACGGGCTTGCAACCTGCCCTGTGAGTGGTGAGGGTGCGCAATGGCACGAAGGATGGACCAACATGGATTCGACAACAATGCGCACATTTGAATATTGGTATCTGAAACGTTAGGTCACTGCATGACAAAGAACTGGTGAAGGAGGCTGCTAAATATCAACTAGATATAATCGGCGTCTCCGAAACCAAACTAAGGATAAAGGGCATGCAGAATCTTGACCAGGGGTGGAAGCTCTTCTACTCCGGAGTCGGCCTTGCTGATCAAGCACATGCGGGAGTGGGAATACTCACAAGCCACTTGATGGCTGATCAATTGATTGAATGGGTGAAGTGATTGAAGTGAGAGGGTGATGGTGTTCAGGATTGGTAGTGTAGCCTTGGCTTTAGTCCAGGTTTATGCACCTAACAGTGAGCAAGATTATCCTGCTTTCCTGGATGGGTGAAACAGGTATTGGAAACATTACCATCCACTGATTCTATACTACTTCTCGGAGACTTCAATGCTCATGTGGGGACGACAATTAGACGTGAAGGAGCGTGATTGGGAGGAACGGCAATGCTCTACTCAATACGAACGGTGGGCTGCTCTTAAACTTCTGTTCTCTGAGCGACATGTCAATTATGAACATGTTTTTCCTTCACTGGGACATACACAAGTATACATGGCAACGTGAGTTTTGTGGCTAGAGGTCATTGATTAATTTCTTTATTGCATTAGCTTACCTTAGGCCACGCATGATGGATGTTCACGTAAAGAGAGGAGCTGAGCTGTCAACTAATCACTGCTTTGATGTCTGCAGGCTGCAAATCCAACAAGCGACTAATTCTATTCTTAAAGTATGTAAGGCCTTTCGGATAAAGTAAGAAAAATTGCAAAAGTAGCTAAGAACTTTGCAGACAGCATGCACCTGAAGTTCTCTAAAATTTAATTGACTGAGTCTGACGTGGAAACTGAGTGGTGCCTACTTAAAACAGGCATCATCAGTGCTGTGGTTGAAATTGCGGCTTGAAATGCATTGGTGGGAGATCAGACAACCACTGCACTCCTTGGTGGACCAAGGAGTTGCAAGTACTTGTTAATGGGAAGAAAAAAGCCTAACAAGCCTGACTTGGGAATCCAACTTTTGACTCAATGCTCTGGGTGATGGAGGCTCACGCTGGTTGACATGAATTTTTGGAATTTCCTGGCAGGTTGGACAAGTTCCTTTGGACTGGTAAACTGGAGTGGTGGTTCCAATCTTCAAGAAAGGTGACCAGACAATGTGTTGCAACTATTGGGGCATCATTCTCTTCAGCTTTTTTGGGAAAGCTTATGCTAAGGTTCTCCAGAGCAGACTGGTTGAAGTTGTCGATCACATGATCCAGGACGAGCAATGTGGATTTTCTAGAGCTCGAGAAACAACCAACCAGCTCTTTATCTTGCAGCAAATTATTGAGAAAGCTTGGGAAGTGGCCAAACCATTCTACATTTTGTTTGTGGATCTGGAGAAGTCTACGACCGGGTTAATCATAGTTTGATGTGGGAGGTGGTCAAGGAGTACAAGGTAGATGACCAATTTGTTGGGGCAATCTTGTCCCTGTACACTGAGAGCAAAAATTGTGTTCGGGTAAACGGACGTAGATCAGAGTTGTTTGCTGTGGGTGCTAGACTCCACCAAGAGTGCGTACTGTCACCTTTCCTGTTTATCTTATATATGGACAAAATCGTCCGATGCAGCTTAGGCAGTGAAAGTGTCATGATTGGGAACGTTATTATTGTTAATCACCTATTTTTTGCAGATGATTTTGCAATACTGGCATTCTCTCAGTCTGACCTACAGCACGCACTAAACAGATTTGCGCTCAAGTGTAAATCGGCCTCTATGAAAATCAACACTGCTAAGACCAAGACTCTGGAAAATCATAACAATGCACCTTGCATGTTAGTGGGGTTTGTCTCTGGTGGAGAAGTTCAAGTACCTCGCAATATCGTTTTCAAGTGATGGAAAGGTGGAAGGAAAAATCGATAGACGAATCGGGGTGGCTGGTGATGCATCAGCTGTTTCGAGGAGTCATTAATTAGCGGGAGTTAAGCAAGAAGGCAATACTCTCTATTTTCAATTTGATCTTCCACCTTACTCTCACCTATGGTCTTAGCTCTGGGTAATGATTGAAAGAACGAGATCGCGAGTGCAAGCGGCTGAGATGAGGTTTTTTCGAACAGGTTGCAGAATGCACTCTGCTCGAAAAAGTGAGGAGTTCTGTAATTTGAGATAACCTCAAATTCGAATCGTTACCTCTGGATAGAAAAAACTAAAATGAGATGGCTCAGGTATGTCTTGAGAATGCCTTGGGAAAGACTGGCCTATTGGATATGGGACACACATTCAGTCGACAAAAGGCCTAGAGACCAAAAATCAGATGGCAAAATCAGCTCTTCAAAGCTGTGAGAGAGTATCTTTCAACAGCTTGGTCGGTGTTTGTGCTGTGGCTGAGAATTGGATGAGATAGCGGTCCATGTTGCTTGGGCTTGCCCACTGCGACCCCGGCAGCGCGCCAGAATAAGAATGAAAAAAATGAATAAAAAAATGAAAATAGGTGTTTTAGGTGATATTTTAATTAATTTCCATAGTTTCTTACATGTGATATAATTGTGAACCTTTTTTACTTTACTCCATTTGTTGTACTTGCTTCCTCAAAATCGAATTTCTAGATACGCTCCTGGTTCTGTAAGGTATGTGACCTATTTCTTACAGGTGCCCCATAACAAGCGTTTCACTAAGTACGAACAACTTGAACCAGGTTTGGAAGTGACAATGACTTTTTTTCAAATCTGAAAATTCCACACAAAAGTAATCCACTTGTGACACCACTTTTGTGTGGGATCTAAGTCAGGCCAATATTAAGTTAAAGCACTTAGGCTACTATGATTGATACTCTAAGCCTGATTCATCTTCAAGCACAAACTTAAATTCAGGATTGCTCAATGTCAAGTTAACTTTAATAACTTCCCTAGGAGATGTGGGGCCCATGGCAACTCAGCCACTGCGGAGCTTCATAAAAATATATATACTGCATAACCTTATATACTATATATTATGTACATTCCAATTCTTGGAACAACAAATGTCTTTATTGCCACTTTTTTTTATAAGATCTGTTTTTATTTAAAAATCTGTTATCATAATCGTTGATTTAAGGATCTACAAACTGCATTACAATTGTTGGAATAACATAAACATACATGAACCAAAACTGTGGGACCCTTAGATGGATGTGCGGGGCTTTTAAGTTTGCGGAGCCTCGGGTGGCCACCTACGTTTGCTTTCCCCTAAGGACAGGCTTGTAAACTAGTACATACTCTTGATTAGTTTTCTAGGATAAATCTTTTGAGTTCTAAAATTTATACTGACCTTTTCACACTCCAGGGATTTAGCAGGGTCCTCGAAGAAGCTAATTCACTCACTCCAACATATTACATATGATTAACAAATTTTACATGTTTATTTACAACCAAGAAGTTGATGATAACAAAAATGAAGTGAATTGATGAATGAACTTAGAACTGTATGGTGATGAGTTGCGGCTCGTGACTTTAATTCGTAGGGTTACTAATCTAATATTTTTTGTTGCTTTTGTAAGTAATCACTTTCTAACAGTTGTGTTTCTTCTTTATTTTCCTTTCTTCTGTCTTTTTACGAACGTGTCTACGGTACTCGAAAAAGGACTTGTTGTCTATAAAAACTTTCACCATCGATTGCTTTCTTCATAACAAAGTGATTGAAACCAAAATTTAATTGGTTTTGCAGGAACCCCTACTTAACAATTCATGCAAGTTTGAAGTAAACGTATGAAACCATTTGCACATTATACAACCCGTAGAACAAAGTATGGAATCACTACACGATACTAGCACAATAATAACTTTGACCAGCTATAAAAGCAATTTTCATTCTAGTTAGACATAAATGAAAATTGTCATGTTGTGGAGCACTCTTTTGTTGTATAAATACATATTGGCAATATACAGGATGTACAAAATACTTGTTGTACGAACGCTTGATGCAAACACTATGCTGGAAAAAGTATGGAATCACTTCAGTTGCAGGAAAAAAGTATGGAATCACTACACATTTTCTGCGAAATAAGCCATGTAATTGGCTGTATTTCGTTGAATGATGTGTTTTCCTCTAATAAACTATTTCGGACTCATTAATAAATAATTCGAAACTATGCAATATTGTGCATAATAACAATGTAATCCAGAAATATAGTATTCCTGGATTACATTGTTATTATGCACAATATTGTGTTTTTTATTTACGTTTGTATAATGCCAGATGTAAGCGATACAATGTCATTCGATTTGGTTGGATGAACAATGGGTCGTCACTAGATGATACAATGACCATCCGATAACGATCCAGCATTCATCCGACTTAATCGAATGACATTGTAACGTTTGTATCCGGCCCTTATGTTACTTGCATCCTTACTTGGGCTAACCATTGCGCTCGTGAAAGAACTAAATGGGGCCGCTATTAAAGCAATGAAGTGTGGCAAATTGCATAGAAATGTTGCAAACATCATGGCTTGTTTGTAATTTGCTGTAAGTAAAGTGTGGACAAAATTTAAACAAATTGGCAACATGTGAAATCACTCGAACCGAATACACCAAAAAGTATACTCGAAGAGAAAACCACGTGTTAATGAATTGCGTGCTAATGTTGAAAAAAAAATCCACCTTGAATATTAAGCCATTAAATTTCCAGTCTAGCATGCATATTAGATAAAAAGTCCAGGATGTTGATGTGTCCTGAAGAACAGTTAACAGCATTCTTCAAATCACATCAACGCTGAGTTAGAACTTGGGTGGCATCTAGTCGCCTTCAAAAACTTTCAATCTTGATGAATGAAAGCATTCTTGGCAATGCTTTCACAGTAATTATTCTTGCTGTCTGTAATTATGCTAGTGTGTTATTATCAGTGGCAGTTTGTGACTTTTATTCCTGAGGGTGCTGCTTCAGAAAATTTTAAGAACTGTTATAATATATAAGTACTAAAAGTATGATACTTTTACGATCAGAGAACATCGTAAATATATTATTAAATATGGTAATATTCTTTCCAAATTTTTATTTAACAGATTTCCGTTCAATCCTTTGTAAAAAAAACACAATGTGTTGTTACCTGTTTTCATTTTTAAAAAAAAGTTTTTTAATCATGTATTACAAGGTTCAATACACAGATGCATTTTTTAATAATTTTGTATATTCTAAACTATCTCTATGAGATGTGAATCTGGAAAATAAAATAAAATAATGTACTACCAAAGAGATTACATTTAAAATATTTAAAGCACATTTCTTATAATAAGGCTTGCCGTTCTGTTACAGCACTCTCATAGCCGCATATGAATACGTAGATTTTCGAATGGTTCTTCTAGCCATAGCGTAGCAATACTTGCTACGCTATGACTTTTGGGCAGCTCTTTCTCACGCTTACCAAGCCGGCTGTTTATGCGTGTGAGCCGAAGGCGTGCCTAACTGAACACGCTTCGTTCAATAACTCCACATATAGTAATTTAGTTGTTTTTTTTTGGTAAAAAAATAACAGAATCCTCTCAGTGGATAGCCAATGCATTGGCATTAAGTTTGGGAATTATTGGTAATGTATTAAATATCCTGTACAAATATAAATAAATAAAGAAACATATATACCGCATATATATGCATATATAATGTAAATAGAAGGAACCTTGGTATTTTTTTGTGTTATAACTTTCTGAACGTATGCTTATTTTTTGTTAATAATTTGGAACTTTAAGTTTTGGTGACCCTATAATAGGGTTCCTATTGGGACATAAATTCCTATGTGATTATGTATTACAACAGTACTGTATTTTTTTCTTATGTTCTCAGAGAAATAAACAAAAACAAAAATAATAAAAAATGTATCATTCCGCCGGATGCTAAACTGAAACTACTGTAAAGCAAGTGAAGTATAAACATTACGTTGTTTATTTAATATTATATTTAAATACGTAAATGTATTTAAATATAAATAAATAATGAAAATTAAAATGTAAATAATTTAGTTACTTATTTAAAATTATGTTATAAAATTATGTTATAAAATTATGTGAGCACTCTTCTGCTTCTTCTGCCATGCGCAATAGTGATCTACCATGGATATAGACTATAGTATTTTCTTTTGAATAACGAAATTGTTACTAGGATTGTTGTCTGCTAAGAGAATGTAAACCTTTCAGCTGACTATTTCTTTTGCACCTGTTTGTTAATTTTATGGTCCCTGTGCATGCACAGCTGCAGTGACTAGTTGAGTTTTGAATCAAGTATAAGACACTTTTCATGCTGGGTGATACAATGCATTTTGGTTGACTTGTTCGATACGTTACGTATCAAGCTGCATCGATACGTTTTTTTTCTTAAGCGAAATGCAACATTGTCACTATATCAGTTGATATCGTACATTCATGTCAAACAAACCACCCTGACTTATTAAAACATAGACTTCACTACATTTGGTTAATGAGCAAGCAGTTCCAATACAGGAAGTTCTTGGTTTTTCTAAGTTCCCTGTATACAATTTCGCTGATATGCAAAGAGAAATCTTTTCAGGTGCTATTCCATCTTCTCATCTCATTATCATTCCAATATTTTCTGAAATCAAGTTTGGGGGCTCGAGGTAGGTACTTTGAGTTTAAATGTGGTGTGCCACTTTTGGACCAGTATCCTAACGTCTAACTAGGGACCTAGACGTAGGACAAGTGGACACTCCTGTAGTACGTGGAATAAGTATAATAATATTTCACTTCTGGATACCAGCACCAAACTTTAGGGGTAATCTAAATAAACATCATAGACCGTAAATCAGGCGGGAGACAACCTATAAGATGATTACGTAACGCACAGTGACGTCATCAAAGTGGCAGCTTATCGATTTCTTTAAAGTTACATATCTCAACAACCGCTTAACCGATTTTTATAAGAAAGGTGTCATATTAAAGCCCACAACATTACGTAAAAGAAAGGTTATTACATATTTTGCTGCAAATGTCATATTTTTCGTTTTATTCATAAAATGAGATTTTCTCTAGATTTCTGCAATCTTTGTTCCCCACCCACTTTTCAAATTAAATAGATATATTTATTGAGTATTCTAGTGAGATAATAACTAAAATGCAAAACATTCACAAATTCACGGGTATAAAAGCATATGAAAAAATAAAAAAATTAATAATAAGCAATTGAACAGGTAGCAAAAAATCAAACCAAGCAAATTAAAGAAAAAGTGTTAAAAAAAAACAGCAATCACAAATTGAAGTAACAACTACAAATATGAAAAAAAACAAAAAAAAATGCTGATACAAACAACCAAACGTTTAAAAATATGTACATAAGAATGGAACTGGGAAAGCCAAAAGAAGTGATGAGATCATTGTGAATCTATCACATACCCGGACAATTTTCAAAATGATATACTGTATGACATATCTACGTAAAATTAAATATAAGATTTCGCTAGGACAGATGCAGTAACTTCACTTGATAAGCTGCAGGTTTTTTAAACACATAATACAATGTTGGCTTTACTCGAAGAAAGACGTAGTTCACCAAACTCGAAAATATAGTGCTGTTTGTACTGTTTTCATGCTGATCTGAAGAGAAGTCTTCCACGTCTTCATGTCTAACTTGCCTTGCAACGTAAAGACGACAAAATACATTCAACTCTTTCTTCAGGTGTGCCAAGGATGAATGAAATAACGAAATCAAAACTCAGACTTAATGTTATGAATGTTTATTAGAAAACGTGAAAGTTGTGTAGTACTACCACTGCTTATTCCATACACTTGAGCAAGGAGATCATATTTTTGATCAAATCTTAGTTCTCTGTTAGCATGCTTAATTGCTTATGTTAGCGAATGCCAAAAAAAAACCTACAAAACCTCCATTAAACACAAATTTTTTTTAGTAAAAACATTTTTTATGGAATGTTGTTAAAAGTGAATCCCTACATCCGAAAATTTCTTTAAATCCGGATCTTAACGTCAAATATCTTAATTGGTGCAAAAATCCACTAGCAAGCAAACATATTCCCCAATATCCGATTTATTATTTCATTCCTTAATGAAGACGAAACCCCTGCAGCCACCACTATTGAAGGAATTGGTAAAACTATTAAGCACTTTTCTAAGAAACAACAATTTTTAAATGACATCTTGCGCGGTGGTTTTGAATTTAAAAGCCAGCGTCTCACATCTTATGTTGAACATTATTGAACTGATTAAAACTTCACAAAATTACCCAAGCCTCTTTTAAAACGCTACTATTTTTCCTAAACACGAGGGCGGGTCGATTGCTTCTTTTAGAGACCAATTGCATTTTTTCTGTTTCTTGTAAAGGCAGTCAATCAAATTCTTTTTCAGAGATTAATAGCTTGGTCTAAAATAGTTCACACCCGAATTCGTTCAGTATCATTAAAAATAAATCATGCGACCATGCAATGTATGTAACACGTTTTTTGTTCCTGAGTAATGAGTATTATTTCCTAATTTATGTTTAAAAACTGTGAAAAATGATTATTACTTCTCTGAAACTTTGCTTTTGTGACCAGAACATTGGGTCTGTTGTCTCATTTCAATAAAAAAAAAGAAGAATTTGTCTTCGACCATCGTTTATCTCTTCCCGTTCTCCCGGCTAGAGGCTCATACTACGAGCTCTCTGGTAACCCAGCGCTGCTCAGCGCGTTGATAGCGGGTACTGCGATGGACCCGTTGTTTGACAAGTCTACCCCCAAAGGACTGCTAACATCAGGCAGCATGCTAGTAGCCTGTACTGGCCTTCTCCCAGGGACCCAACGCGTGGACGGACCAAGACGCCGCATGATCTTACTGTACGCCAGTTGCTCGCTATTCGCCGCCGACCTAGAAAAGAGAATAGCCACGTCTACACAGAATGATGATCAAAGGCCAAAAGCCTCGTTTATTACCATGATTGTTTTTACAATAACTTTTACAACAATAATTACACATGTGCTACACACGTTCCACGCTCCACATGATTTGTTACATCATACAAAGGGCTTGTCTTGCATTGTTCGATTACAACTAATCATTATGCAATTTTTGTATAGGTCTTTACTCTTCAAGATGATGGACTAGGACCAGTTAGGAGTTAAAAGGACTGATCTGGCGACTGGTGTGCACAAAGGGCTTGTCTTGCATTGTTTGATTACAACTAATCATTATGCAATTTTTGTATAGGTGAGTTGATAGTCTTAATTTTAATTGGTGTTTATCATTAGGTTTTTTCTTATTTTGTTTTGTTTTTGCGTTTATTTCTCAGTTGAGAATCTTTTCTTATTTTTTATCTTTTTACTATGAGTGCTCCTGGTAAGACCAGAGCTGCTGTACAGCAAGGCTCTGGAAATAGTGGATCTGAAGTGGATGTTTTTGGGTTATTATCCAAGATGGATGAAAAAATTGATTAAAATTTTAAAAAATTGAATGATCTGGAGATAAAAATATCTGCCATTGAACTTAATTCAGAACTGCTAAAAAGTCTCCAACACGATTTCCATGTTAATAAAGAGGAAGTTAAAGTATCAATTGCAAAAAATAATTAAAGTGTGGATGCACTTGAATGTAAAGTGTTAAAATTAGATATTGAAGTTAGAAAAAGAAATCTTGTGATTAATGGTATTTCAGAATCACCAAGTGAATCGAAAATAGGTTTATTGTCTAAATTGCATGACTTGTTTAAGCAACAGTTGAACTCCCTGAATTGCCTGACTTAGAAAAATGTTTTAGATTAGGTGGTGTTGGGAAGTTAAACCGACCTATTTTTATTGAATTTAAGTCGTTGAATGATAAATTATTGGTTGTGCATAATCGAAAAATGTTAAAAGGTACTAAGGTATATTTAAATGATTTACCACTTGAAATTCGCACTATTCAAGGTCATTTACGTAGATTTGCCAATGATAAACTGGTTAGTTCTAAATACCGAATTCATGATGATATATCATTTTGTGAAAATACTAAATATTGTTATGATTTGCGGACAAAAACGGTTAAGGCAGTTAATCTGTCTAGGTAATTCTCAGTCTGTTTTTCTATGAGTAACGATTGTTATTCTATTGATCAATTGATCTCATGTTCGGTAGTAGATGACGAAGTTGGTATTATTTGTGTGAACTGTAGGAGTTTATGGAAAAATTTAGCCTCGATTCAGGCTTCGTTTTCTAATTTGTTGTATTTATTTTCTATTGTGATATTTGTTGAAACATGGACAACTGATCTACCATCATCAATTTTTAGTGGTTACAAATTGTTATCCATTGGTAGAACGGGTAAAAGAGGTGGCCGTATAGCGATATATTTTAGAGCCAGCCTTTGTTTTTATGCGGTTGAAGGATCAAGTGGAATCTCAGAGAATCTTGAGATGTTGACTATAAGCAATGGTGATCTTTTCATTTGTGCTTGTTATAGGCCTCCTTCAGGCTCCAAGAGTGAGTTTATTGATGAGTTGGAAATGAATTTATTCTCATTGAAAACTAATAAACATCACACTATATTGCTTGGTGATTTCAACACCAATGGTGCAGTTGATATTAGTGATAAATATTTAAATTTATTGATGGTTGTTGAATCTTTTGGACTTAAGATTGTTGTTAATACCCCTACTTACTTCTGTAATCAGTACTGTTCCAATCTTGATTTGATTTTTGCTTCTGATTTATTAATTTGTGATAGTGGCGCATTGGCTATTGATATTAGTGATCATCTTCCAATTTTTTTGAGCTATGTTTACAAACCTATGAATGTATTCTCATGTCAAGAAAATTATGAGCATAGACGACTTAATATGTGTACAAAAAATGAGGATAGTTTTCGGGCTGTTCTGTCTCAAAGAGACTGGAATGTTATTGCTGATATTGAATGTGCAGAAGCAAAATATTCGCATTTTTTAAGTCTTTTTAATCAAGCATATTCTTCTTGTTTTTTGAATCATAGTGGAAGTTTTTTGAGAAGTAGAAATATACCAAGGTTGCCTTGGATCACTGCAGAATTGATTTCTGCTATTAAAGATAAAAATAGGTTGTTTAAAAGGTACTTGAAGGCAAGGATCCAGTATTACTTGCACATTTTAGGGCCGCTAGAAACCGGATTAATTGTCAGATTTATAAGGCTTAAAGAGCTCATTATTATGGTGTGTTCAAAGATTGTGGTAATGATCCAAAAAAAACTTGGAAGGAAATTAATTGTCTTTTGGGTCGTGATAATAAGAACAGGAGGACAATCACTACTTTGAACTCCAATGGTGAGTTGATTACCAATGGATATGAAATTTCTGATTGTTTTAATGTTGCCTTTTCTAGTGTTGGTGTAAACTCTACTAGAGTTTTGTCTGGTTCTTATAACTAGGATGTGTCAATGTGCTCGGATAAGTTTGTAGTAACTGCTGATATGGTTGAAGCTGAATGGAGGAAGCTTGAGAGGTATAACTCTGTTGCTTCTGATGATTTATTTCCACCACTTATTTTTGAGGTTTTAGATATTTTACTTGATCCTGTCACTGACATTTTTAATGGGATTTTTCGTGAATGTAGAGTTCCTAGTACTTTCAAAGTGGTTAAAGTCTGTCCTGTTTTTAAATCTGGTGACTGTACAATTGTCGATAATTATCGACCTATTTCCATTGTATCTTATTTTGCCAAGTTGTTCGAAAAGCTTTTGTTTAACAGGCTTATGGCCTTTACTTTGGAGCATGATATTATTACGGAAACGCAGTATGGGTTCATGCCAGGTAAATCTACAGCTTTGGCTGCAATGGATTTTCATATTTCTGTTGTAAAAAGCCTTGAGAATGGGCATTTTGTTTCTGCTTTGTTTCTGGACCTCTCCAAAGCATTTGACCTTGTCTGTCATAATTTGTTGTTTGATCTGATGTCACTTCATAGTTTTGAGTTAGATGCTTTGGCTATTCTTGTTAGTTATCTGTCTGATAGGGTTCAATATGTTCATGTAAATGGTTATTCTTCTACTTGTCGAAGGATATGTAATGGTGTTCTACAGGGTAGTTTATTAGGCCCGTTTTTGTTCAATATTTTTATTAATAATTTATCTCTCGTGTGTCAAAGAGCCAAATTCATTCTTTATGCTGATGATATAGTTATTATTATTGACAATAGTGACTTTAGTACGTTAATTCAAGATATGAATCTCATCATGAATTCGATTAATGATTAGTTGATTGATAGTGGGTTAAAGCTAAACGTTAATAAAACTAAGGGGATGTTATTTACATTTCGTAATAAGACTATTCCTAATACGAACTGCCAGATTTTTTTTAGTTCAGAAAGTATTGAATGGGTTCAGGAATGGAAATGGTTGGGTTTTACTATTGATTCCAGTTTTTCGTGGTCACCTCATGTTCGTAATCTAAGAAAATCCTTATTTCCTATTCTTGGAGTTTGCTATCGTATTAAAGAT
>JAQIWH010004221.1:0-17536 GCA_034695005.1 Cryptops parisi | reverse complement strand
TTACCCAGATGTATCGGCATAAGAGTAGTAATAGTAATACAACAATGAACTGCATGACGTAAGGCAAATTTAAATTACAACAATGAACTGCATAAACATATGCGTAATACTAATGAGATAGTAAACTAAAAATATATAATATACAGTAACAATATATAACGTATATATCAGTATTGCCTAATACTGTTATATATATATATACTGACTGTATATCAGTACTGTAAAACTATATATTTTATTATAGTATACCAACATCTGGGCCCCATCCAGTATTAATGTACTGAAAAAAGTTTCATGACACGGTATGATAATGTCCCAATGTTCAATGTCCCACAACGTATTCTTATGAATCACAATATAATAACAATAAAAAAAAAACTACGATGACTACAATATCCGGATGGGAAGACACGCCTATTAAGAGAAGAGATACCTATTCATTTGGATTCATGCCTAAAACACACACTTAAATGTATACACCTCACCACGATTTCTAAAATTCCACAGAAAATAAAAAGCGACTCCCATTTTATCGCTTTTAACTACACATTTCTAACATCCCAAAAAAAAAATTATAAGCATATCCAAAAATATATACTTATATGAAAAAAAAAAAAGCCGTGAAGAAAGAATCTTGATATGAATACTAAAGTAGCGATTCTTCCACGCCCTGACCCTCAAAGAAAAGTGAAAGGCGTATCGCCACCTGACGAGAACAACAACTTCACGACATCACCTTCCTAACACGCTGACCCACTTTCACTCCAACCAGTGTCAGGTTGGCTCACTATACAGGGTGACATTGATCCGTCTAAATTTGATACAACATAATGATCCACAACATGTGGGGATCATTGTTCAAAATTTCAGCTCTGTAGGTCATCGGGGATCTACCCAAAAAAAAAAAGAGCTCAAAAGATGTTGAACCATTTCAACCTCAAAGTTAAATAAAAGACGTTAAAAATATAAACCGTACAAAAAACCATAGCATACGCACATAGCTCAAAACTGATTGAATTCTAACATGTGCCCTGTTGACATATCGACAAACGTCTCAAATTCACAACCAGTTCAAGGATTATTTTTTGACAAAAAAACAAAATGACAAACTAGTTATAGCACAATGTAAATATCCTATATATTGTAAATATCCTATAATATCTTATAATGACAAGTATATGAGTAGAATAGCCTTCTTAATACATGTTTTAACTTTGTCTTGTTGGCCAAACTGTGACTTTAAGAACCCCCTGTATAAACTACAATTGCCAATTTCTACACAACAAATAATAATTAAAAAAAAAACAAACCTCGCTAATAAAACTATGATGTAACGCCATCGATCAAAAAGTATATTATACTTTCCCTTACCAGACACCTATCTTATCATAAAAAAAAGTGCTAAGAAGTGTTTTTTACGAGACTTTAGTTATGATACCACAAAAATAAATAAAAATAACTAGGGCAGGTGTTTGTAGCCGAAAAAAAATAAAACGAGGGGAAAAACATTTTTATATCCCCCATGTTGCCTTTGGGGTGAATTTCAATAGGTCAAAACTATGTACAAAACAGGTGTAAAACGTGGCCAATAAAAACATAGGTTCTATGCAATCGTATTACTAGATGTTTTTTTTAACGTCTTATATTTCGAAAGAACTCCTTTTTCGAGTAAAATGAGTAACGTCTTTAGATATTTTTTACAAATGCTTTATGATGGCATACTTTAGAACTTTTTAAAGTTTAGCTACATCACTATTTCACTCACGTATTTTATGTTAACTTTGTATATTTATATAACAATAGTGTTAAACTTGTCGTATGTTGAATTAAAAAGAGTTGAAAAATGTTACATCCGTAAACTAGACATTTCTTAAAACAAAGGGTTACAATTACGTCGGATATAATTTCTACTTCAAGGAAGCTTTAAAAAGAAATTTGCAAAACATGACATGGCTCGCATTGCAGGTGGGTTTCAGTATTTCATGAGTACGTTTTTCCCAATTATTTAGTACTGCAGGGTGTTACCAAAAAAAATCTCATAGCTAGCAAATTCCTTATTGTGATCACAGATAGTGTGACTTTTTATAAGGTTCAACAAGATTAAAATATCAATACTGGATAAAACTAAAAGTGTAATAATGATCACCCCCCCCCCCCAAAAAAAAAAAATAACATAACAACCCGCTACGGACAATTGCATCGTGAAGAGCCAGCATTTGCGCCACACGTGGCCGAATAAAAAGCACGTGCAGAAAAGTTCGCGATTGTGCACCACCGTATAAAATCGCATAATAGCGAAATTAATGCTTGCTTTTTTTTAATTTTGGATATTTCGTCCCATAGGGACACAGAATACAAAGTTTACTACAAGTAAAACAATAGATTCAGTTACAAGGAAACAGCTAATAAACTTAAATAACAAAAGAATGTCACAAAATAATTACAAAATTGTATATATATAAGGTGGAAATCACATATGTAAGAAATTAAGCGAAAAATAATAAGGTTTATTATACTTATATGAATCGACGACTCCGTCAATGTTTTTGACATTTTTTACCATTATCTCAATATCAACCGATACAAAATTTCGACGACGCCCACCGATCGCTATACTAATATCTGTTAACACATCAATTCAAGGACCTGATGTAAAAAAGATTACAAAACATGTTGTAAACATTTCAAATACATTTAAAATTCGAGAAAAACGCGCTTTCAAGATCTGAACTTGGCTTGCTGTCTATGGGTTACACTCGCACTAACATCTTTGCACGTATTGTTGTTTTGCTCAACATTATGCGTTAGGAAAGTAGAATTGCACCTGAACACGTTCGAAAATGGTTCTAGGTCATCTTCGGCAAAAAAAAAACTAACTTAACACCTTTTTTTTACACCAGGCCTTCAAGTCGATTTCTTAAAACAAACCAAAACATTTCTCTACACATGTGGATTATTGAAGTGGATTATTATTGTAGTTATCATAAACACACACATAGGTATGTCATATGTCACGCATTTATAAACACAATCTTAAAGCACGAGTGGATTATCAATTAAAAATGACACGTGTTTTTTGACACGTCGAATAAGAAAAATCGATACTCGTGGGTTTGCCGATACACAGTAAACATAGCTATAGTAAACTTATATAATAAACATGCTGGTGGCGCTAGTAGTAGTTGTTTTAAACTAACCTAAACTGTCTATTTGTGTATGGTGTGTTTACCAGTTCAGGTTGGCTATAAACATTGTGTTTTTTAACCAACCTAAACCAGTATCCATAATGCAAAACGCACATTTTGAAGCTATTTGACCGAAAACATGTCAAATTCAGTACCCATACCCATAGACACACAATTTAGGGTGTTAAAATACAACTAGCGCCACAAGCGTGTTTATCGTGCAAAAAACAAAACAAACCCACAAGTAATACCGAAAAAAAGATTTTTACAACCCTCCCCCCAAAAAAAAAGAATATTAAATATCAAAATAAATGACAAAAAAATGTGGTGTCCTACCTTCGAGTTTCATGCCAACGTCGAGACATTTCTGAAACCTGCAGAAAGGACATCGCTTGCGCTGGCTCTTGTCAATGTGACAGTTGCGCTCGGCAACGCACGTGTACACCTTCTTGTTCTGCACGGTGCGCTTGAAGAAACCCTTGCAGCTCTCGCACGTCAGCAGCCCGTAGTGGTAGCCGGACACTTTGTCGCCGCACACAGGACACAGCTCCTCGATCCCTTCCTTCGTGTCCGGGGGTTCCTGGTAGTCGGCCATCAGGCTCGAAGGGGGGCCCCCGTGGGATGACGGTGGAGGGGCCTGCTGCTGCTGCTGCTGTTGCTGGGGCCCGGCCACGGCAGCGGCCACGGCAGCTGGCAAGAAATAAGTGGTATCCATCAGGAATGACGACGACGAAGGAATTTCCACGGGATTCAGCATCAGGAGCTCAGGGTTCAACATTTAAACCAATTTTTTTGTGTTGTCAAACTAATACCAAAATTTTGATTTTGTTTTCTTTCAAACAACCCTTTCTCTCTCAATCTTATATTTATAATGAAAAAGACACTTTCTTAATATAAAAAAGTCGCAATGGAAGGAATGGTCTTGTCTTGTCTTGTCTTTTTTTAAATATTAAAAAAATTTCAAGTTTCTTTTTTGTACTTAAATATATCTATTAAACTTAGTTTTTTGTACTATGTTTTATATATCTATATTATATATAAATGTCGTTTTTTTCTTTTCTTTTGGCTAAATAGATACGTATATCAGGTTATTACACACACTGAAAAAATAGTACGTTATCGTCTCGAGTTTATCGTTAATCAGTGTGTGTATTATTATTTTTTGTTAATTATTTTCTTCAGTCGCACTAGTATAGTGAAGAAAATCAGTATTTTGTAAAGCACTTGACAACACTCGAGTATCGTAAATCCAATGAAATAACACTTCCTAATAATGGCAAAGTTGGACGTATATCATCATCATCATCAACAACACTAAAAAAACAGCTATAGTACGATAGCTAATCAACAAAAAATTAATTAGTATTTTCGATGGACGAAAAACAAAAATTAATGTGAAAAAATCACCACCAAAAAACAAAAATTACAACATCCTTAAGTTATCATATCACTTCTTCTTCTTCTCGAATGATGTTTTGACATCCGAAACGATAAAAAAAACCACAAATCCAATTTATAATCCAGGCACAAACACGACAGGGCACACTACACCAGTGAAAAACAGTAACAAGTGGTGGTAGTGACGACAAGTACAGCAGTAGTTATTACGAGGAATCAAAACAATCGAACTCCTTCCACAAGTTTGTTACTTCGGTATGGGTGGAGTGTCAGGCCTGTTGGGTGGTTGTTGCTGACAGTGGCGAATATAGTCGTCGTAGTAGGACGAACCCGACAACGACGAAGTGGTGGTGATAGCAATACCAGAGGACATGATCATTATCATCATCCTAGAAGGTTCTTTTTCCAACAACAACCGCGGTCCTCCAACACGTGCGCCGTTGTTGTAGTCGTAGTTACTAGCAAAATGGTAGTTTTTAGTGGTGGTACGTAGTAGTAGTGTCCCACTCGCGTGCTGCAGCTCGACTGCGCCTCTCAGCAAGATCAAAGTGAGAGTAGGTCAGCAGCAGCACGGTGCTCCAAAGTGGGTCTATGTTACGGGAGAAAGCGGTGCTGGCGCTCCGCACCGCGCGCACCAGCCCTACTGACCTACATTCGCCAACAGCAACAACGGCGACTTGTGGAAGAAGAGGAGGAGGAGGAGGAGACACCACCAATCGTACTACTACCACTACTAGTGAAAGCATGGCCGACCACCACCACACTTTCTATTACTGTACTACTACTATCACCACCAAAAACCCCATCATGCTTCCACCCCCACCCCCTTTTTTTCCTCCTCACTACTGTACTATGTCCTATCACCACCAAAAAACCCACATACTCCCCTCCCCCATAGGCGTGCGCATTTTTTAAGGGTGTGCATACCAAAGTATCGATACTTTATGTATTTTTTGTATTGATATATTTAATATCAAATATTTTACCTAGCCACTGATAGCAGACCACTCCAAAAGTAGTTCATTGAGGATAGAGAGTTTTTGAAAGTTTTATGGTAAAGATATGAAGTTAAACAAAAAATAAAAGTTGAAAAAGCAATACGATATTTTTTTTATATCACGATACTTTCGACCATATTACGATATTTTTTGACATTAGAGTGTGCAGCTGTACACCCTGCACACCCCGTGCGCACGCCTATGCTCCCCCCCCTTTCCACTACTACTACTACTACTACTAATAGCGGAGCTCTAAAACGCTGCTAATTAATAATCATTTTTGCCATTAATTAATAACAATTTTGCCATTAACTAATCAATAACCGGTTTTTATAACAGCATTTTTTGAAAAAGTGGAAGAGTTTCGACGATATTCCTGCAGCATAGTTCGGTGTTACTCAAAATGCAACAACCGGATACCCACAACAATCAACCTAGCAATTATGCATATTGGATCGTAGTTTCCCTATCAAAACAGCCCAGTACAGTATGTGTACAGTATTTAATAACCATCTTCAAACTTAACCAATGATTAAAAATAATTCATATATGCGTCATTATTTTCTGTATTTTAACAGTGTATGTGTGTGTGTGTGTGTGTATATATGTTTTTATGTATTTTGTACCCTATAGATATAGACTTTTTTTATGCAATATATATATACTGTATATACAATAATACGTTTAATCACGAATTGCATCAACGATGACTAAAAAATTATGCAATACAGTATATAAATAAATAAATACTCCACCACTATATAATACACATCACATCATTAACATCCTATTAATGCATCACCACCACTACTACTATTGCAATAGTACTACTCGTGCAATTTGATGATGATGATGATGAGGGTCCGAAACGCGGTCTTGTCACTGAGTTAGCATTCCACCAATTCCATACCAGTTCGTTAATCCACCGTTTTAAAAACGCACACACATACCCCCAAAAACTTTCAACGACACACATATCACTATCAAAAACTTGGCTGCGGGCGATGATTTCCAACCAACCGCCAGTTTTCAACTTTGCTCGTGTTTTTAACGCTCTCAACTCTATGCTCCAATGAGCGCCACCAGTCGTCGAAGAAGCAGCTTTAACCAGGGTGGTGGTGATGATGATGAGTGGAAGAAGAAGAAGAGGTTTTTGGAATAAAGTGTCGACTTACCATGGTTTTTTAGTCACCGCGAATAAGACGAGGGGGATGATAAGAGGGGGGTTATAACCGTTGTTGTTGTCCGACTTGGGAGCTCTACAGGTTGAGGAGGATGAGTGTAGGACAGTGATGATAATGATGATGGCGGACGAAGCACGACGGGGCCCCTCCTCTTCTGCTTCTTCTTCTTCTTCTTCCACTTCTACTACACAACTATCGCCTGCGTCTTCCTTTCTCCACGTCTTCCGAAAAGGGAAGATGAGAAGGAAGAAGAAACGAAGCAGAGGAAAAGGAGGAGGCAGCGCCGTTCGTCGGCGAAAGACTAAAACTACGCGGTTTCAACTCCTTACAGTTATAAAGCTACAATAACGATATAAAATTTTACAAAATAAATAAGAAATTAACAAAATATATTTAAAAATAATAACAAAAATCATATATTTATGTAGAAAAATAAATATTAAAAATACTAAAGATTGGTTACTATCAACTATCAACCTAGCAAAATACTATGTTAGAATACGTGTACTATAAAATGCCTCGTCTTTTTTGGCAAAATATTAAATAAGATCTTGTATAGATACAATTTAGTTTAGTTAACGTCTCCCCCAGTCTAGAAAACAACTTAACCCTAAAATGTAAACCATAAATTAAAACCTAACTATAAAGTCTAATAATATACAGTCAAACTGCAAATTTCATACATTGCCTAAACCAACCATGGCATTCTATTGAATACCTGGATTCTATACATTGCCGGTAACATATATATATCGGCAATAATAGTCGATCATCTCGCTCCAGCTAAGTGGAAAAAAAAAGTTATGATCGAAAAGGAAGGAACAAATCTCCTACAAAAAGCGGCTTCACGCTTCATTATATCTCATAACAAAAGAGATAAGAGTACATAGTACAATAAAAATAATGTCCAAATCTCGAGCTCCGGTTTAAATTAACGACAAAAAAACAACAACAACAAAAAACAAACCGTAACTAAATTCATTAACAAGGAAATTTGGCTTGTTCAAAATTAACCCGGATTTATTTGATCGAAATCCCCATAGACTAGCGTGTGTTTTTAATCCTATAAAATCCGGATCAAATTTGGACGGTATATAATTTTGTTTTTAAATAAAATTAAATAAAATATATTATACTATAATATGATATGAAAATCAATACATATTTACTTTATAATCTGGTGATTTTAAAAATTTGATATTCCAATTGATTAAAAAATGTCGTTATCCTGTGAAGGGTAATAAACACGTGAAATTTTTTTTAATCTGTCATCGTATATATAGAATTAGTGTGAACGATAAAAAAAACATCATAATGTGATCATGTTTGCTTTCAGGTTACGTAAACTTTATCGGTGTAGGGTCATTGTCTCTACATATACAGTAACATAAGCGCGTGCATGAAACTTTTAAACCCTACAGGGTGATCCAAAAAAAAATTTTGTTTTTGTTTTTTAAGAATCCAAATTTTACTTATGTCAAAAAATAATTATATTCTTAAAAAAAACTAAAATTATATAATAAAAATATAAATTTAAATTTAGTTATAAAATAAATTTCATTAATAAAAAAAAAAAATTTTTAACTAGACGGTTCAAATATCAACCGGATTTTTTTAAACGCACAACACATAGAAACTAATGTCGTAAAGCCTAACCAAAATCCGGGTAAATTTTGATCACCACTCCTACAACGACGAAACTATTTTTTATACTTTTAGCTTAAACTATTACAAACTTATCGATTATAATTTTACTGTTTACATCTTTAGTATGAAAACTTAAAATTGCACAGGGTGATTAAAAATGTGTTTAGTGTTTGTTTGAAGTTTCAAAATTTTAATTAATTGAAATTTTGTCAAACAAAAATAAACAAGTTACATTAAAAAAAAATAATAGGATTATATGATATAATATAAGTTTATATTTAGTCACAAAATAAATCATAAAACAAATAACAATTACGAGAATGTTCAAATATTAACCGGATTATCTTGGAACGTAAAATGCATAGAAACTAATGCTATAGCGTCTAACAAAAAATCCGGGTAATTTTTGACCACCACTGCTACAGCACAATTTTGTTTTTTACTTAAACTATTACAAAATTAACTACGACAACTTTAAATCCTACAGGATGATACAAAAATATATTCGTTTTCTTTTTGTCTCCAAGTTTTCAAAATTTCACTTAACTGAAATTATCAACTTATATTTAAAAGGATTATATAATAAAATATAGATTTTTATTTAATCATAAAATAAATTTAATAATGAAAAATAAAATAATGGATGTTCAAATATTAACCGGATTTTTTTGAACGCACAACACATACAAACTTATGCTGCACCGTCTAACCAAAATCCGGATGAATTTTGATCGCTCCAACAACAAAACACATTTTCTATACTACATTATCCGTGACAACTTATCGACGTTGTGATACAATATCTAATTATTTATGTCGTCATCATTATAAGCCGCGATAATTACATCTCCACATATATAGGAAAGAACTTCTTCCTGAATTGCATTCTCAATATCATTACCACCAATTCCAAAAAACTCTTATCATAACAACACACACACACACACAAAAAAAATGACATCAAACCGACCGGAAGTTGTTGTTGCAAACAAGAGTCATTTCCTTTAAAAAATGGACATTTATCTTACAGAAATACTAGAAAAGTCCGTTACGCTTTTCTAACTCCATTTCCTACTCTATAGGATAAAAAAAAATACGTATAAAGACGACATTTTGCAAAATAATAATAATATACAGTATCCTCATCCTATTCTATCACTTAATTTCTATTTCTTCATTCATTGTGCAATGACAATGCAAAAGAAACGCAAGAAGAAAAAACAACAGTAAAAAACGAGAGGTGGATAGGTTAGTCAAGGAGATTCGGTTGCACACTGACTGCGCATTAAACGAGGATTACAACACTACAGGGTGGAAAAAAAAATAAAGGGAAACCCAATCTCGTGGAAACTGCACTAGGGGTGAGTGCATTTAACATTTAAATAAATCGACGAAAAAAAAATAAATGCAACGAGCTATGAGTTTCGAGAAAGTACACATGGATTATCCTACTTCATAAAAGACAAGAGTGACCCTCCTCAACTCAACAGCAATGCTAGCGCCACCGCGCCGTGTGTGAAAGTACCAAGATTCAGTGCTCTTTTTCAGTGTAGACATTAACTTTAAATGTTATCGACATTTTATCGATATTTGTATCAATGTTGATCTTGCGTACCACCTAACATTTTTCAATGGAAAAAAGCACTGCTAAGACTTAGACCGAAAACGATAGTCTGTAACGAATATCAGCAATAGGTGTTAAACAAATAAATAACTGCAACGAATGCTGCGAAGCAACACGAGTTGAAACAATGAATTGCGTAATGAAAACAAAAAAACAACAAACTTTCACGTCATTTATCGGCTATAAATGAGTGTACATATAAATATATCGACTTTTTTTTCGTAATTTATGCATGTTCCTTACATACGTGACAAGAAAAATCTGCTTAGAAATTCGCTCGTTATACGCAAAAAAAATCGCGCTATTGAAACTTTCGTTATAACTTACGCGACTTTCGATTTTTACGCGTGATTTGAGTAGTGAAAATATCGATACTTTTCAATTTTACGCGAAATTTGAGAAGTGAACAATATTCTACATCTACATAACCAACCCGATTGGCACGCGAAATTTTGAGCGTGGAACATAGAACTTGACCGTCGCATATATAAATCGAGCCTACAATTTCCCTACACTATCCACCAAAATAAAAATTTACTATATCCAATATACTATTATCAATAAACACATCTATTTCTCCCCCAAAGAAAAGTTCGAATCCCATTTTCACTACTAGTAAGTAATAAAACTGGGATGAAATTCTGGCACAACGCCAACTCCAAAACTCGCAACCCTTTGGTACCAGAAGAGAAACATCGAAACACAACGAGTGTTACGCCAAAAACTTTTGGGCGAGGGGAGAAAACGAAAAGAAGAAGAAGAAAAACTTTTGGGCGATAAATTAAAGCTCTTCTTTTCTACTTTTTCTTCTTCTTCTTCGTCTGCTACTACTACCATACTACTACTATTACTACTTCCGCGTGGTGGCGCAGACGACATACGACGACCAAAAGGGTTTCCCCCGCCCCCAACATCCCTTCTCTTCCGACATCAGCCAGCCAATCGATTGTCTTGTTGCTCCCAAAAAATAAAATAAAAGGAAAAGCTATTACACTGCTCTCTTTTACTGGCTTAAAAAAACACAGAACGTTTAAATTGCACAAAACATTTTTTTCGGGGGGGAGGCTCTTTTCACTTTCCGCTTTAATTGTTTGTTGTTTGTTTAGTGTGGTTTCTTCCCCTTTTTGTCGTGGTGGTATTTTTAATGACACCATGGTTAAGTTGGTTTAGTGATGATGATGTTGTTGCTTCTCTTTTCGACTCGTTAACAAGTTGGATTTTCTTCAAAATAAAGCAGTAAAAATAAACATGGCGGTGATTGTGTCGGTTTGAATGAGCAGAGAACACGTTTATATATAATGTATCTGTGTACAGTATATACAATATTTTAAACACAAAATATCTATCTATATGAAGCATAGTTGTGTATATGTTACCAGCAATTTATACTGTGGAATCGAGGAATTGTATACAATGTCTAGCCTCCTTTGGCAAAGTATGAAATAACATCTTGTAGGGTTATAGAACTGTTTAAATTAGTTAATGTTAGTTAATTAAAATTTTCTTAGAAATAAAAAAATGAATAAACCCAAACTCTTGCGTTAACGCAAAAACTATTCCAATTCTAATTTCATACTTTGCCAAAAGAAACTGCGCATTTTATACAATCAGCCGGTTATTGTTATCGAAAACGCACTTTTCCCAAAGTAATCACAACAACCGGATTCCACTGTTATCAAAATAATAATAATTCTGAAAACCGCTTTCTCTTCCTACAAGTAACGAGTTGTTTTCTCAAAAAGTCATAAAACAATATTAATAAAAAAACATGTCGCACTACTTTGTGCTCTATCCACTTACTACCAACTAAATATCTATTAAGTTTTCGAAACAAACAGAGCAAGGCCACCAAGTTTAGTTGCATTTTAATTCGCGTTGTTTTTCCGCCATCACACTTTCCCCTGACATAACTGTCATGTGACCCTGAGAAAATGCAAACGAAGCAGCAAAACATGTTCCACTTTCACGAGCTCTATGATATTAAGTATATAACATATACATATATAAAGGCAACCGGCAAAAGTAGAAAAGTAATAAGCCACGCCCAAACCCCTCTCGGCAACCAACTCTTTTTGCAACATCATTATCAATGCACGAAATCTGGAACGGAAAATATCGTCCTACTGCTAACACTGAATTTTTCAACATGTCACATCTCTTCATTTTTATTTTGTTATTTCAAGAATACAAAATAAGTATTATTATTCAACGACAGCTCACAGAATCATCCTATGTACCCTATTTGCCACCCTTCAGCACCCTGTGTATTTTCAACCCATCAGAACCACTATATTTTTTACCCTTCAGAACTGGTCTATATAATGTTTTCAGCAAAAACAGTGTATCTCATTTTATCCTTTTCATTTCATCAAAAACAAAAAGATATCACGAGATATGAAACTCAGATATGTCTCTCGACTTGTTTCTTAGTTGACGAATGAAATACGATGCAAACAATGGACTACTACGTCTTGGAGGCAATCGACGAAAAGGGTTTTTCTAAGATTAAATTGCTCGCCATGAAAAAGTTTTTCTCCCCTTCAAAAAAAATAAAAACATTCCACCATATTTTCCTATTTTTTTTTTTAGCCCCAAACCCCTATGTTTTGGATTTTGGACGCCGAAAAAACTATTTTTTAGTATACGACAAAAAAACAAATACAATACGTTTAATACAGCACTTGTTTATATTAAACTTTATAACAAACAAGTCGACTTATTTTCATATGTATATCATATAAAACATACATAATAAACTGCAAACTAGATACAGTATATATCACATATAATGTAAAATATTTAATCTAAAAAAAAGTTAAGTAAAAAATTTTAGGCCTCAATTTTAAAACTCTTGCTTTGAACCTAACTATTTCAATGCCTAATTTGATACATTGGCAAAACCAGTTTTGGCATTCTATAGAATGCCTGGATGTTTCACATTGCCAGTAACATATACATTACATGCAAAGTATTCACTTTATTGAATATATGTTATACTGAATATAAAAGTGTTTAAAAAAGCATATACATTTATATTTAAAATATATGTGCACTCTACATTGTTTTAGCATTTTATATGCATAGTATACATTTTATAAACTATATTATAGATGGAGTATATAAAACCAAGATTATTAAACTTTATATAAATTGTGTGCAAAGTATGGTAAAAATTGTCTCCAGCAGTGTTAAAAGTCCACATAGAGGCAATTTCCAGTTTTTTACTCATCTGGTAAAAGACTCAACTGACTTGCAGGAACTCCGGTGGTATGTTGGTTAGGACCTTTCGTGTTTTGGGCCCGCCAGAAGTTCAGTGCTACTTGCTTGTACTTGGTTATGAGTTTGTTTGAAAGTTAGATTAGAGAAAAAAAACGTATTAAAATATATGATTAAACGGTTTTTTCCCAACCTAACCTGCAAAACAAACCCATGACCAAGTACAAGCAAAATTACTTCAATAGAAGTAATCTTGGTACAAGCAAGCTGCACAACTGCTAGCGGGCCCAAAACAAGAAAGTCCACACTTGATATACCATTTTGTAGGATGTACCAAATGGTATATCAAGTACCGGTATATCAAAAACTCATCGACATCAACGTGTTACATCGTAACTTTAACTCGTGTACTACAATGTGGTGCTGACGTCAATGTTGTGTTATACTTTGACAAGTATATCACCACATTGACGTCGATGAGTTTTTGAAGTGCATTACGATTTATTTATTACGATTTCGTTACTAAATCTAAATATCGTTAAAGAGGAAAAAAAAATCGGTAAGTTATCTTTCATTCGAGGTATTGAAAAAAAAAAGGTTTCCAAAATAAACGAGCCAATCTATTCTAAGATAGTGCGAGTTGATTGCTCTGGTTTATTTTTCCAAATGAGCCCAAGGCTGTGAAAATAACTCGATTTACACATTCGATGTAATACCAACTTTGCAAACTTTTTTTTAGGAGATTCAAAAATTTGTCAATTATATATATAAAAAAAAACCCACCACACCTATGCTCAAACTATTATCATTTTTGATGCGACACAAAATACCTAAACTGACCTTGATACTCCAAAAAAGTTTCTTTCAAACAACATCAACAATAAAAAAACGCTAGACAAAAAATGCGGAAGAACCGCTAACGACAAAAAAAAAATAACAACAAATAACGATGGTATCTTGTGAATAAAATGTCAAG
Organism: Cryptops parisi; assembly: GCA_034695005.1. Classification (NCBI taxonomy): domain Eukaryota; kingdom Metazoa; phylum Arthropoda; class Chilopoda; order Scolopendromorpha; family Cryptopidae; genus Cryptops; species Cryptops parisi. Next base: position 3,308 of record JAQIWH010004221.1, on the reverse strand, counting down.
ATTCACCGTACGACAAGATTTAACGCTCGTCAACAATTTTGTGACAAATACACCTCAAGATTCTAGTCAACGATATCTTTTTATGACAATAAATAAAAAACCACGACTTCCTACCTAAAGATACACTTTTAAAAAGGATGTACATTGTCCATTATAACTTTTTTTTTGCGACAAGAATTTTTTTGGACACCGTTATACATATGTAAAAAAAAAAAACTCAAATCAAAAGTATTTTCAAACGTTTCAACCACAAAAGAATAAATATTTGTGTCACGTGATTTTTTTCCCTCTGTACACAAAGAAAATTTCTGGAATTTTCTAGTATTTACCACAAGTGACAATCTAGTTTGACAAAAAAAAAAATTCTTTACTTTCGGGGAAGTGGACAATTTTGTCTTCTTGGAAAAAAAAATAAGGGGTGACCCAAAAAAATATTTATTTTTTGTGTTGTTATTTTAATTTAACATTTTTTTTTTTTTTAATGAATACATCGAAATATTTTAATATATAGGTTAAACGACAAAAATTGTCACATTTTTACTTATCGACATTTTTATCTCAATTATAATGCCAGATATCATTGAAAACAACGCGAACATCTAATCGTTTTTTTTAAACAGAAAATTCTAATTGATCGATATACACGGTGATCCAAAAAAATAAAATAATTTTTAAAAATTTGAAAAATTTGACGGTTGGTTGTTGACAAATTTTAACTTGGAACTCTATTGACTCTTGGAATATTTTATACGGAAACACTGTTGTATTTACAAAAAAAAAAAGAGTACATATCGATGTTTCATACCACAATTTTCACATATGCACCGACAATGTATAGAATTCTTTTATTAAGTAAACAAGTGAGCATAAACACCAGTTTAGGTGAGTTTAAAACAGGTTCAATGATTGTTTATGCCCAGTGGTTTAGGCTTGTCAATGACAACCACCACCCCACATTTTTATAAACACCGCCTATAAACAAACCTAAACTCCCAAATAACCTATAAATACGTTATATGTGAACGGTATCGACTACTAAACCGGAAGAATGTGTTGCTAATCATTTAACTTACTACTACTATAGTAGCTAGAAGGACTATACTATACTTTATCGGTCACGTGGCAATACACCAACGCCGATAACGTGCGCGCGCAAAAAACAAAAAAAAAATCACGAGCAAGTTTAACGACAAAGACCATAACATAATCTCAATGACCTGACCATACCATAGATGTATATACTATAGTATAATACATATAACATAATAATACAATAATAATTGAAAGAAAAAACAACTTACGATCCATTGGTATTTCAGCATGTGCATCGTAGACTGTCATGTCTCCCTGAAGATGCAGTAGTAGTTCAAGAATATTCAAGTTATCCGTATGATTATCCATCGACTTTGAGGAATCTCCACCACATCATGCGCGAGACAGACGACGATGATAATCGACCAACGGTACAGATACGACGACAAAACCGAGACGACACGTTCTAGTCGTAGTAGGAACAGTAGCAGTATTACCATCCATATCCGCCCACGAGGAGCCAAGAAACAAGTATACTTTACTAGCACACACAAAAAAAAAAAAATTCCCCACAAAACCCGAGCGAGATGGTCCCTTCCTCAGAATCGTCTATGATTTGGCACCAAAGGGGTGCAAGGGTTCGACAAAGAAAATGTGGATACGAGAGGCAGAGAAAAATGGGGGGAAAAGAAAAAATGATAATAATAAAGAAAAGATGATGCCAAGAATAAAGAAACAGCGATTTCCTTATGAATATACATATATATATTTTTCTAAATATACATAAAGTATATATAGTACATATATCCACTTTGGCACATACCATTATAAAACTAATATAACAACAATTTTTATTATATGACGAAACATATCGTGTTCATAATTAACCCGGATTTTCTTCCGTAGATTAAGATTAAGTAAAATCCGGTTCATATTTGAACGTTTTTAATACGCTGACGTTACGTCATACCAGTTGAAGTGTGAAATGAGCTATTTCAAAACATTCTAATTGTTTAGGTAATCTTCTTTATATACAGTATATTATTCTCTAAGGTAGACTCCCACCTTCTAAATCCAGGCAGGTTTACTATAGCAACCAGGGTAAATAATGAAATCCACGAGAACTCGAAAATATTGAAAAAAGAAAATATATTAATATCAAAAATTAAAAAAAAAATATCGAAAACATCAAAAATTAATAAAAATTTCGAAATTCGAAAAAAAATACTAAAAATATCAAAATTGGAAAAAAAAATTCGAAAATCGAAAATTTTGAAAAATATCAAAAATCGAAAAAAACAATAAAAATATCGGAAATCGAAAAAATATCAAAAACATCGAATATCGAAAATGGAAAACATCGAAAATACCGAAAACCGAAAAAAATCAAAAATCCACGCAAGTTTACTATATAGCCACCAGGCTAAACAATGATATCCACGGGACGGGAAGCATACGTATGTTTACAGAGCTAACACGCCGTCGCTAGCTGGCGTATGTTACGCCAGGACAATCATCTAGTAAATTTAATCATACCAAATAAATGAACTAATTTCGCATTTTCAACTATAGACATTTCGCGAAATACAAATTTACACATTTGTAATAGTAATGTACTTGTCAGTATCCAATTATAATAATAACAATACACATATTTTATTATACAAAAAGCGTGTTCAAATATAACCAGGATTTTCTTTCATAAACTAGCGTTATGCAATATCCGGTTCATATTTGAACCGATAGAGTACCGGTAATGAATTTCACATTAAACTAAACATTTCGCGAGATAACGATTTTCACAGTGATTTATACGTCAGTGTACAATTATAATATTTTACTACTATCAAAAATTATTTTATATATAAAAAAATATATATACGATGTGCTTGTTCAAATTTAACCCGAATTTTCTACCATACACTAGCGTTAAATAAAATCCGGTTAATATTTGAACATCCGTCAAATTTTAAAATCGCTTCATGTAATCGATATCAATTAAAGTGTAACAATGTGTTATATTAAAAACATTTTATTTACTCTATTAAAAAATATTGAATGAAGAATTTCACTTTTCAACTAAATATTTCACGAAATAATGGTTGTTACATTTCACAGTGATTTATATGTCATTGTACAATTTTTATAATACAGTACTAACTGAAAAAAAATTCTTTTATTATAAAAAATAAATATAAAAAAATAAATATATATAAAAAATAAATATAAAAAATATTAATATAAAAAAATATAAAATAAAAATTAATATAAAAATA
>JAQIWH010004220.1:0-17544 GCA_034695005.1 Cryptops parisi | reverse complement strand
ACATAGAATTTACACGGTAGAGATTACTTTACTTATACGGGAGAATGTGTGTAGTTTATATAAAAATTATACCATTTTATATAAGAAACTTGAGCATTCGCGGAATTTGGTATCCGCGGGAATTCCTGGAACCAAACACCGCGGATACCGAGGGCCCACTGTACTACGTACTTGTTGAAAAATCACGAATGCTATTTAAAATTTAAATGTAAACCACTTGACACAACAATACAGAAATAGCGCGAGAATTTCATGTTAATTTGAAAATAGCATTCATTAATTGATTCATTGTTGCCTTTATTATTTAAACTTTTAAATTCATCAACCAATCAGCAATCAAAAACAAAGTCACTCTTGGGTTTTATTTACTAAGAAGATGCTTAAAAAGCATTTTTAAAGTACTCGTAATATCTTTTGCAAAACCTTAAAATTAGTTTTCGTCCGCAGTTTAAAGCAGCTTATTGGAATGGAAACTTACATTTCTTAAAAAACATTATGCGCAATTTGTCAAATACAAGGAAACCTGGGGGGGGGGGGATATTTCCTTCAAAATTGTTATTTTAAATCTAAACGATAACGAAGATTTTTAGACGATAATTTCCACTACAGACTACACTAATCTATAAAATCCTTCAAATTTATCATTAAAAAAAAATTGGTATACTCTTGAAAATACAGTAGTTTCTTTAGTTCGACACGTTCAGTAAACCGATACTCTGCAGGTTTTTTCATTGTTTTTAATACTTTATACAGTACCCTGTATTGTGCGGTTAGCTTTGCTAAGTTGATGTATTAATAAATAGAATGATTTGTTCCCAAAAGCCAGTAATCCGACACTCGCTGGTATGATAAAGTCGGATTAGAGAGACACTAATGTATGTATCTTTCTCCCACACCTGAGGAAGTAAAAGACAAGTCATAACTAAATTTTTCAGTAAAATAGACTTCGAATAGTCGAACAAAAGGTGTAAAGTTTTGATTCTAGAAGAGAATCGCTATCATCATGAAGTGCCCATCATAGAATCCTTAATCAAATTCAGACTTGCAAATCAAATTCAAGAATTAAGTGCAGATGACAAAACTAATTAGATTATAAATGTGTTTTAAAAAAGTTTAGACCAATATCACCCATGGTCAGTAATTTAGAAACAGTAAACCATTTCAAAACTACTGATGGTATTATACGAAATGATTCTTTCTATTCTAACAAGACATTAACAATTCGAACTCATTCGAATTGTTAGCTAAAACTTAGCTAAAATCATGACATATTATAAAAATTCGTTTTCCAACCTTACTGGTACTTGTTCATTAACCTACAGCCACTGCAGATTAGTTATAACAGTTATTAATTTGTAAAATGTATTAATTTATGATTAAAATTGGTTGTTTTTTAAACTAATCTTAACTGATATAACTGATACCCAGTTTAGGATAGTTAAACAAGTAATTTTAGAAAAACAAGTGTGTGTTTTGGTACAACCTTTAATAGTAAAGGTTAAGTTTCCCAGTTTAACAGAACTATAAATGTATTTAGACGTTTATTGATGTAAACCATATTGTTGTGCTGTATCACGTGCATCATGGCTACACATAATGGATACAGGTACGCGTCCTACATGGCGAAGACGTAATAAACCTAATTTTGAGACAGAGAGGAAGTACTACGTAACATAATTTGAATCAACTAAAAGTTTCTAACCTAGCCATGGTTTTAATACACATATGTTTAAATCAACATATTTCTAACTTTATACTGGTCTTAGTTAAAATGTAAAAAATTTAGAATTTCTAAAACATTCTAATTAAATTGTCAGTCTACAACGTAATCAAGCAATTCTAAAGGCGCCAAAAGCTTAACAAAACAGATCTTTTATTCACGAAGTCTCGTCATAGTCATCAGTACGTGCGTTTTCCAGTATAATACAAATAGTAGTAGTAGTAATAATATCATACAAGATTAACTTTCACTCAATGAAGAAAAGATCTTTTGCAAAGCACATTAAGCAAGTAGCAAAAGAGAATTTCAACCAAAAAAAAAAAAAAAGATCTCACCCTTTAGTACTTGTAACAAAATCCGTGCCAAGAACAACCCAAAACCGCACAATTTGAATATTCAAAAGTCGAATGAAGAAAATTTTTGTTTCTTGCCTCATCCTAACAATTAGGAGACTTTCATTACACTCACACACAGCACATTTATTGTTCTTGTGCTTAATGGATAGTACATGCAAAATTACACAATCATCTGCCCTTTTGAACAACTAAAAAAGAACAACACCAACTTAATGTTAATTCTGCTTAACATAGTTTTTACAGTCAAAAAAGAAATAACATTACATTTCATGCTAAATTTAATTAATGTACAAAAATTAATGAAAATTAGTGGCCCTTCAAATCAAATAAAATATTAAAGTAATGTTATTTACTTAATTCTAAACATTTGTATAATAGCTTACACTGTGATATACTTTGATAAATGTAATAAACAAAATCATTAGTGTTTAAATATTGCATAACTGTTAGAATTTAAATTTTTATTACAAAGAATCACTGAACACTTTGTGTTAAATTTCTATTAGAATAAATGCTGGTTGCATGAGAATTCCTGATCATTCCAGAAAATTGAAATTTTTTTTTTATAACATTAGAAGAAACGACTCATAATTTGCTTACACTTTGTTTGTTTACACCCAAGTTTTAATTGTAAGCATCCATCACCTACATAATGCTTTCTCAGATATTTCAATTGAAATATATGCCGGTTGCGTGAGAATTTTTGGGCCTGCTCACGTTATTGGCTATTGTTAATTCATATGCTGCTTTTTCGCTGTTGTGTTACAGGTTTGTTCCAGTATTGATGCTTCTTTGATTGCTGATCTTGTGCTAAACACAATAAATGATACGGTGATGAGGTTGTATTAGCTGTCGTTTTTTCTGTTTTATTTCATGTTTGATGTTGTATTTATGTGTCCGTGACCAAGGCCTCATTAGGGAGGCTGAAACGTTGGATTGGTAAAGGTGGTATTTTACCCTGTCAGTTAAGGTAGGAAATTTTAATTTTTTTTAATTTTTGATTAACCAGCCATCATATTATCAGCCTTATCCTATCTCCAATATTTTGAACTTTGTTTTGTGGATATTGAAACTGTTATAAGTGCAGGTATTTTTCGGTTATCGGTTAAGGCCATCTCCCCCTATACATATTATTTAAGGAGGTCAATAGACAGTTGCCCAAGGAGATCATGAACGTTTCGTCTAAGTTTTGCTTTAGAGACTTGAATTTGAGTAAGTTCTGCGAATCGTTAAGGTCAATTGACTGAGACACTGTTATTGGTAATGGAGATATTAACATGTAATATTCCGGTTTCATTAACACGCTTTCTTTAACTTATAAAGATTCCTTTCAAAGAAACACACCTAATAATTGTATTACTAAGAGATACTTCCCCAGGGAGCGTTGGATCGCTCCCGATCTAGTTGAGAAGATTAAACTTAGAAATGTTCTTTTTCAAATATATAATTCGAATAAATCCTCTCATTTTTTGTCCCTTTATAAGGTGTGAATGCCTTGGTTAGAAAATGCAAAAATGAGTTTTTTTATTCTTAATTTGCAGATTGTTATGATGATCATAAGAAGACATTGGAATTGATTAATTCGCTTTTAGATAGTTACTACTGAAACAAGGATTTATAAGATGGTAAGTGGTGGAGTTATTGTTACAGATGAACAAGTAATTGCAAATAAGTTTAATGATTATTTTGCCATGTTTGCCGTTCTGGCTGCACCTTCAGTTTATTTTAATAATTGTGGTGGTCTTTTGATAGCATTATTGGTATCAGTGAAGAGGAATTGATTGATACTTGACTTAAGGTTTAACAAATAGAGCTGTCGGGCCTGATCAATTTTCACCTCGGGTTCTTTTTTGTGCGCGTGAATCCTTGCATAAAAAAAATCTGCGTCATTATTATTGTTATTTAATAAGATTTTTTGAATGCCGAGTACTTCCTATGGATCTTAAAACAGTTAAAGTTGTGCCAGTTTATAAGAAAGGAGATAGAACTTGTTTAAGTTATTTTAGGTTTATTTCGATTGTTCCTTATTTTTTAAAATTATTTGAGGGTATTCTTGGTATTCTTGCCAATCGTATTTCTAAATTTTTTTGTCATAATGACTTATTTGCGAACGATAAATATGGATTCTTGGGTTCGTTCGACTATTCATGCAGTCACTGACTTTCAGTTGGCAGTTTTAAAAGGTTGGCAGAAAAGCAAGTTTATGGCTCCAGTCTTTTTAGACATATCTAAAGCATTTGATAGTGTAGAAGTGCCACTGCTGTTAAATCAACTTAATTCATTTAGTATTGATGGTTGTATCATCAAATCCTTGATGATTACTTACTCAATAAAATACAGTATGTTGACATTTGAGAGGGTTAGATCGAAACGTAACAATCTTCAACTTGGGGCACCACATAGCTGTGCTTTTGAGCCTTTATTTTTTAACATATACATTAGTACCTTGTCCTTTATTGACCATGGAGTTAACTTTATTCTATATGCGTATGATGTATATAACTAGTTGATGCAATAATCAACTTGTCGACAAAATTAAATTTAATTAATTAAATTAATTAATTAGACTTGTGTCTTGGAAAGCTGTATAAATTAGATGTCATCTTTAAAATTACAATTGAATACTGCAAAATCAAAGTTTATGTTGTTGACACCAAAAAATAAATATCTTCCGACTCTCACTGCTAATATTGTCTATAGTGGCTGTGTTTTAAACTGGGTTAATGAATTTAATTTGTTGGGTGCGTGGATTGATTCCTCTTTATCATGATCATGCCATATCACATATGTTAAAGATTTGATAGGCAGGGTTGTCGCTCACTGCTATAGGATATGTAATTTTGTGCCTCTTAGAGTGCTTTATACGATTTATTACGTACTTGTTCACTGCACGTGGCTTATGGTATAGTTGTTTGAGGTGGAGCGTCTAACTGCCTCATGCAACTTTTGTATCGGTTGCAAAAATACTTTTGCGTATTGCGCTGGGTGTTGTTGGGCAATAGTGTGTCAATGAAGTTCTCTAGGTTTCATATTTTAACTGTTTATAAAATCTCCAATCTTTATGCTGTTTGTTATATTAATTAGTTTTATAAAGGCTTGTCACCTCCAAAAATTACAGAGGATGTTAATGCGGCTACACGATTGCCTGTTTCATTCACTAGATTTACAACTCTTATCATTTTATTATTATAAACCTCACTAAATAAATAATACGTTCTGCATTAAAATAATTTCCAGTTATTTGAGAATTTCTGATGCTCGGGAATTTTTCATAATTAAATAAAAAACAAATTTAATTTTTCTACGCTTTATTATTAAAACTTCACTTATATACACTTTATCTTTCAAAACATTTTTTTATATTTCCTTTATATATCCATTTTTTTTATCTTGAAGCAGTCCCCCAATTTTTTATATATACTTTTCTATAACTTTTCCCAGAATTTCATTCCTCACCATTACACTTCCCACCCAGAAAAATCGGACACTGCGTGTGTTTCAGAAATCTTTTTATATTTTTTCTTTCTAATTCGCTAGATCTTGTCTGGCCAATCGGTGCTAAGTTTTCATCGGATTGTTAATTGAGCGAAAGCAATTGACTTTTAATTGTTCTCTTTCTCTCCTCCTTTCTTAAGACTTAAGTTCTTTCTCATTCTCTCACTCTTCTACTTACAGTGTGAGAGAGACAACTGGCGCCTTGACGTTGTTGCTTTCTCATTTTCTTTCATCGAAACGAATCAACACAACGTTCTTTTGCGACTTAATGACCAGACAATGTCTCTCAATAAAAAAAAAATAAAGACACAAAAACCTCGACAAACACTTTCTACAAACGCTTTCATTTTTTATTTTATTTTTATCATTTACTCCTTACGATTTTCTAACTCTTATTAGTACTCTTTCATTCAACACGGATATATATCCATTACTTTGTAACATCAAAACAAAGGAAAACCAAGTAGCAAATTTTTATACCTTGGAAAAATACACACGAGAACGTATAATTAAAATGGGCCTTCGAGAAACGTTTTCAGTACAACATCACTCATTTGTCAAAATGCTCACATGATTATTAATAAGTCCAATCAAAGCACTTAGCAAAAACAGTATTAGGCCTACCCATGTAAAATGTGAAAGTTTACATAATACTAATAACAAGTACATTAAAAATGTTTTAAGAATACTCTTATATACCGTCATATATAGATAGTCGAGCCTCGTTAAACCACCCTCCTATAAACCGCCACTCCTTTTCGCCACGAAAGTGCGCAGAACAAATCTTTCTCCCATTCCCATACTTCCCATACATTACACTTTACATGTGTAAATTCCCGCGATAAAACGCCATCCCGTTGTCCGCCAACCGTAATACTTTTAAAGCTACAAAAATACTTTTTGTATGGAAAATCACTCGCTTAAACCGTCAAAATAAGAAACGGTCAAACGGGAAAGTCAGAAAAATTCAAATAATCCTACGGCAAGTCAGCAATCTATAATAAAACATTTTTGTTTTGTATCTTCTTGTCAACAAAATCAGTCTGGATGCCATAAATGACATTTTTAAAATAATCAGAAATAAAGAAGGGAGGGGCAATATGATTGAAAAAGTATCTTCCTGGTATTGTATAATTGTATACAACACCAAAATAACATATTTAACAATTTCTTAACATTCTGTAACATATCTTAACAAAATAGTAACATATCTTAAAACAAAAATTAATCCAATCATCACCTACGGCATTACCCTGTGGGCTAATGCACCTAATGCAACTCGTATTCAAAGAATACAAGTTGCCTCCAATAGATTAGTCCGTATCTTGTTTTCTCTTTCTAGATATCGTTCCATTTCTCAATTTCTTAAAATACGTAATTTATCACCCATCTCTAGAATGATCCTTTATCACAGATTACTTTCTATTGGAAACGATTTGCGCATACTTGAAACAGTATTTCACTGCACTTCCACGCACAAGAGAACAGCATATGTATTCTTTACAATTACTTCCACCCATTTACACATATGCATCCAACCGTTTCCCACTTAATACCATAACAAGTTAGAACTCTTCACCAACAAGAATTCGAAAACTCTTTAGTTTGTGTAAACATCTGTTATCATAATTGTACTCATTTTAAAAAAGCATTGTTCCATCATTTGTTATACACATGAATTTCTGTATATTGGTTTGTCTCCATGAGATGAAAATTTAAAATAATAAAATACATATCTTCTTCATAAGATATAATTTTTATAAGATATAACATCACAAAATGTATGTTGCAGACTGCAGAGACATTTTTAGCAAGAACATTTACTCAAATATGAGCATACAAGTTTAGCACAGCCACTTTAAATCGCCACCCTCGCGCATCGCCACACTTTTGTCCAGAACCCAGGGTGATAATTTAATGAGGTTAGACTATGTACATAACTAATGCAAAAAAAATTCCATTTTTAATTTTTGCGTGTGACAATTTATGCAAATATCGATTTATGTGAATTAAACTTTATGCAATCTGACTAATTCGATATTCAATATATGCGTGTTTGAGCAATTTTATTTTTGATTTATGCGAATTTCGATTTGTGCGAATTTAAATTTATGCGATCGTTGAGCAATTCGATAACTATATTTGATTAATACGGAGTGTTGAGTAATCCAATATTTTTCTGCATTTTTCGATGATAATTTATTTAAATTGTTCAAATAGTTGCGTCACACTCTGATAAGGGCAAAACTCTTAAGATTGTTACCTTTAAAAAGCTACTGTGGTATACGAGGTTCAATGAAGTCCCCCGTATGATCTCATATCCTAAACATCCCTTGCATTATTTTTCCACTTATTTCAACAATAAAAGTCTAGTTCGAGAGTCTACATCCTTTAAGTTTGTCTTTTGACTACCTATCTTCCTTTTCCCATAAACTGTTACCTATAAATATTTTCCAAAACTAGAACAATATGTTAGAGCGCATTAAGAAGATGGTCGTACTTTCCAGTCGAAAATCCAAGAACGCATTTAAAACATTTGATTCCAGCCTGTTTGTACATATCCGTGATTTTTTTAACCTGTGTAAGTTTTAATCTTTTTGTTTTGTTTCTTCTTTCCTTTTGTTTGTACTCTGATTCTTAGGACTGCAAAACTCTTTAAATAAATAAAAATAAATATTGCAGTAAATAAATAAATATGCGATTTCTTAGATTTATGCGAAGGACTTATGCGGTTCCCGTTTTATGGTACATTGGACTATACAGTATATTCTCATAAACTACTGTAGATGTCGGTATATGTTCAATTCCCAGCTCACCCACAAGTGATGCTAATATAAAGTATAAAACCCAGATTTATCAAATTTTCTCTGGAACGTTTTGGCGTCACTGTTGTCACGATAACGCGAGTGTAAACAGTGAAGGTGCAATAAATTTATAACAATGAGCTGCTCAAGATTGCCATAACAGAATGCAACTTCATTTATACACATCTCTCACGCTTGTCTGCGTGAGAGATGTGTATGTTACCTTTACAACACGAATGTTAAACAACAAATAATTATACATTAAGTGAAAATTATAACAATTAAATATGTTTCCCTTGTCGTTATTGACGGGCATTCAGCTAGTAAAGCAAATAATTGCATAGTAACATTGCAATTTTTTTGATTAAAATAATAACAAAATTAAAATATTATAATTATAGCATATTGATAGTTATAATAGCTGATACCCGATATTTAACTGGGCATCTTTTAGCAAGTCTAACTATGTTCATACATAACTTTTTAAACATTTTAGTAGGCCTATCAGTTATAAAAAGTTTAGTAAATAAAACGTTCAAAAGCAAATCTTACTCGAAAAGGTCTCGACATAAAATCTTATTTCTTTTATAACTTCACATTTTTTACGTGGCTAAAAACAATCTTTTCAAATATTTTTATACATTTTATTGCTTCTAAAAAATATTTAAAAAAAAAAAAAACACGATACTTTAGGGTTAGATGTCAGGGCGTTATTTGCTTGTATTTTGAATCAGTTGGTATTCACGGTTAGGTTACTTAAAGCATACGTATTAAATGTAGATTAATTAATCAGTATAATTTACTATGTATGTTTTTGTTTAACTAACCTAATCATCTATACCAACAGATTCAAATTACAAGCAAGTAGCGCCAGGGCATCTAACCCCAAAATACCAAAAAGTCAAGCAAACATTTAAATTTTTTCAAGTAACCCCCCCCCCCCCCCGTTTTCGATTTCTGCATTTTTTTTTATTCGACTTGACATTTTTGTTACATTAGACGTATGCGGTTTTTATTTTGTGATTATTTGGCCATTGGACTATTATTACAGTATATTATCATAAACGTCTGTAGATGGCAGTATAGTTCAATTCCCAGCTCACTCACAGACTCACGAAGTCATTCACAAGTGAAGTTAATATTAAGCATATAAAAAAGATTCACCGACGTATTTTAAATTGAAATTTGTTCAGCACAGTAGCAAAAAGTTAAGTATAACAGAATTAAGTCATTTAAGCACGAACACAATAAAATTAAGTCATTTTCAGCTCAAATTGATGCAGCGTGACATTAAACGTTTCAAATTATAAGAGTTTATTAACCTAGCTGAAATCCGGATTTTATATAACGTATATATATATATATGTATATTTGTATGCATATATGTATGTATATAGTGTTTATATAATTATTACAGCTTCCTTAAAAACGTTTTTACTGATGTCCTCGCACTTTTTCATGACGTTTTTGGGAAAAGTTCTCACTAAACAAAAGGATAATTAGTTACATAACGACATTAATTAAATTAGGAGAGCTGGAAACGATGTTTTTCGTTGTTTTTCCACAAAGTCAATGGTCTAAAAAAAAATACATTATAATTAGTACGAAAAAAAGTCACCTTGATAATAAAAGATGTAGGATGAAAAAAAGACTTTCATAGTAAAACCTCCAAGGCAATGGAGCGATGCTAAAAGAATCACTTGATTCTCTGGTACAAGTATAGGCCAAATGGAAGAAAAAATTCTAATTAAAAAACTTAGCTAAAAGGATTCGGAAATAAAATTTGAGGAAAACAATGGATTTTTTTATGTCATTTGAGAAACTATCGATAAATCGTTTCCATTTACCAACTGATTTCCACTTTGGGGTGTACATTTAGCTTAGCGTGATTCTGATGACATCATTCTGTAGAACAAACACGTAGGCCTACATTGTCTATGAGAATATTAGTATGAATCGATGAAGCTTGCTATTTTTAAAACATAAATATTTCAACATATTAATATAGTTACGCAGACCATGCGTCCTTTACTTTCACAGGACAGTTCTTTATTTTACCGCGCTTTTCTTCTACCTTTATTTATTTTGATTTGTCCTCTTTTTCTCATCCTTTATTTTATTACTGTGAGGTGATGAGCGAATCAAAGATTTTTTTCACACGTATTTTATTAGCTTCACTTGTGAGTGAACATAAAGCGAGAATCGCATAACTCGAATTCGCATAAATTGAAATTTGCATAAATCATAACTTGCAGAAATTCAAAATAGAATTACGCAAAACATTAAGCGAATATCGAAGTACTCAAAGATCGCATTAATCTACAGTCGCATAAATTAAAATTAGTATAAAACAAATTTTGCAGTAATCTAAAATGGAACAACAGTCTCGCATAAATCAAGTATTTAATTAGTCAAAAATCGCATAAATCGAAATTCGCATAAAATAAATCTTGTATTAGTCTAAAATGAAACAATAGTCTCGCAAAAAATCAAATATTTAATTAATCAAAAATCGCATAAATAAAATCTTGCAGTAATCTAAAACTGGTCTCGCATAAATCAAATATTTAATTAGTCAAAAATTGCAGAAATCTGAATTAGTATAAATTAAAATTCGCATAAATTGAAACGGGCAGAAATTGAAAATAAAATTACTCAAAACTTGCAGAAATCGAAGTATTGAAAAATCGCATTGGTTTTTATTCGTATTCTTAAAAAGCATTCCTGTTTGTCCTTTATTTTCGTCATGTAAACTGTCACCGTACCGTAGGCAAAGGCCTTCATTCGAGATGAAGTATACATTAAATGTGGTATTAGTGGCGCCACCGCGCGTTAAAACATTGAAACGAAAGTTTAGTTAAATATTAAGATTAATTTTGAGATACAGGGTGATTCAAGCTATGTAGATGTAGAAGAGTGTTCTCATTCATAATAACTAAATTTGAAAAAAATTTTGTCTCGGAAAAAAAATCATTAAAAACGTATCATTATTATTGTTCTTCACTAGATTGTATAATCAATATCATGACAACAAATCAATTAATATGGTATGAAAGAAATACCAATATTATATAATGATGAAAAACATCCTATGCATCACCATAGTGTCAATTTTATTAATGCTAGTCATGAGAGCGACTGTAATGCTTTGAAGTTTCATTTCCCGAATGGGGCAAAACACTTTCCATCTACAAGATTTCCATATAACACATACCATAAATAGAACGAATTACCTGTTCGTTTAAGACGAATAGTAACTATGAATAGGGTTGGGGAGAACAATACGTATAAAAAATTTAATAAGAAATTGTATCGTCACATTATTATTATTATTATTTTAAGTTATTAGAGATCATGTGATGCTCTTATAAATTTTACCTCTTTTAACTGTAAATATTTGGTTGATTTTATGTGTGACTCAGATGAGTCGTTATATATTAAATAAAAAATAAATAAATGTATATTATAGTATATCCCTTGAATACGCGCATATGTTTGTTCTTATACACACTGGAATTAAGTTCTTTTAAAGAAATATTGAAAAGATTTTTTAAATATTTCAAAGTTGTTTTTTTTAAACATATGATATAAGTACTCATACTGTATATGGTTGTAATATATAAATACTATGCATGCATTATATACATATTATATAAATACCATACATCTAGCACATAAATATACAAATAAAGACCACATTCATCAGCATTGTCAGTATGTTAAGGTCACGAGATTCTGGTATATGCATTAGCCATTCTAAATTCTAATGTGTTGTATTGAAACCATCTCTGGTACCAATAAATAACCTTGGTGTCATCCTACCGTGCATTGTTGATTGCCTTGGACTCTTCTGACCTGAGAAACCTCGGAACTACAGTAGTTTACAGAGTGCACGAGCGATATAATATAAGCACCATAATTCTTGGATTAACATTGCGTGAACAACGACTTTGGGTGCACTTTGATGTGATTCTCATTCCAAGTTAAACAACATTTGATGGAATTTCACCTGAAATATGACAAAGTCACCATTAACAAAATGAGATCATAGACAATTCACAACAACTAGTAGAAGTACAAGTTGTTTTTTTTTTTAACATTTGTGTCTTTCGTTTGGATTAAAAAAACAACTTAAGAGCTTAATGATGTATCTTAATGATGATTGTACGAAAATATTAATACACACTTTGAATGATTATAAATACCATGTTTAATTATTCAAAATGTGTATCATCATCAATTTCTTGACACCTTGTATATCATCATCAAGCAAGAACGCGCTATCACAAAATTACGTTTTCGAGTTACCAGACCCCCTCTTGTATAAGCTTACCAGATTAGTGAAGTGTAATATTATTACGGTGCAGTGACAACACATACTATTTCAAGTAAAGCTAAAGACTGATAATGAATGAAAATTATCCATATGATAATATGCAAATTCTCTGGATCAGTTACATTACATCATCGAGGTAAACTCAGTAACTAAGTAACAAACACGGAGTTATTTATGTTTAGGTTGTCCAATGGCAGTATTGCTGAAAACGTGGGGTGATTGTTATTAGCTGACCTGAATCGGTAGGCATAAACGATAAACAATCATCAATCAATTAAACGTGTTTTAAACTTTTTATGCTTACTGGTTTACGTTATGTTATATATAATAACAACCGCATGTTTTTATATTAGCTTCACTTGTGAGTTTGTGAGTTGGAAATTAAACGTATACAGCCATCTACAGTCGTTTATGTGAAATATACTGTATAGTTCAATGTACCCAAAAACGCATAAAATGAGAATCGTATAAACCGTATTAAGTTCAATGTAAAAGAAAATCGTATTAGAAATAGATAAATCGAAAATTGCAGAAACCAAATTATTTAAAACTCTTATAAATTGAATTACTCAACGATCGCATAAATTTAAATTCGCATAAATCGAAACATGCAGACATCAAAAAAGGATTTTTTTTTTGCGTTATATATGCAAAGTAGTATATCTGTATATGACAGTAGGGTATATAAAATATTAAAATGTATGCTTAAAAAGCATGTTTAATGTACTTGTTAGCAATACTGTCACTGAACAACCTAAACTCTTGAATAACCCAAACACAGATTTCATGCTTTAACCAGAGAGTTTATTATATTTGAGATAGTGAATACTTCATAGCGTCACGAACTGTTGAATTACATTATCTGTGTCCTGTGGCTATTGTTCATCATGCATGATACTGCAACCGATCTGTTACTAAACGTTCAAATATGAAACACTGTGTTAGTTGTTTAACTTTGAAATTGGACTGAAACGGTTTGTAATGAAGACTTAAATTGTATAAAATCATATATACAGTAATATAATGTGTTTTTGTGTTATTTTTCATTAATGTTACATTATAAAAGTCATTACGTGACGTTATGTTGAGCGAAACTCATTTTTATGGAAGCTCATTCTTAAGTCATGATCATCAGGAATAAAATGGCAAATATTTTGCTATCAAATTTACTCTTGTACAAGTATAAGTTTTGTAAAAAAACTTGTGTAAAATTTAATACGAAAAACACAAAAAAGTGAGGGTTGAGGGTAACTTTTAGTATATGACCCCGTTATCTGACAACCATCCTGTTTTAATGGTGCCGGATAAAACGGATTTTATATTACTGTATATAGTTTTCAAGTAGAAATTCCATAGGCCATATACTAAAGTTCATCCGAAAGTGATATTAAAAACCATAAAAGATACAAAAAAAGTTATATAAAACAATATCATCAGTTGGTTATTTTGTTCTGCCAATGATACAATTTTTATGTATATATGTTTTGATAAAACTGCAGTTTTGACAGTTTGTCAACTACAGTTTTGAACTGTAGTTTTCTACTGCACTTCACGAACTGCAGTAGGTTTGTGAAGTATTTTAGAGTATTGCATATATAACAGATTGATAAATTATTTTACTTAACCAGTTTAACATATATTTAAGATAATCGCTAGTTTTTGCCATTTTTTGCCAAAAAAAATGGCAAAAACTTGGAAAACTGAATCACTTCAGCAAAACTAACGATTGTTGTATTCCATTGCCATTAAGTCCGTCAACATTTTAATATTTTCGGAAAAACTCACAACGTATTTAAGAATTTATTTTTATTTTCTAAATTATTTTTGCTAAATTTGCTTTGTTTGCAGAATTTAACATGCAAATGTGCTTTTCTCACTGAGATCTGCTTGATTTCATGAAAAGCTTTGAAATTAAACTATTTGAGCTAAATTCGCTTTGTTTTGCAGAATTTAACATGGAAATGTGCTTTAGTGTTTGTTTCATTGGAAAAAGTCATTAGTGTCATAACACTAATGACTATTTCTGAGGTGTTTCTTCAGTATTTTCAATCAATGGCTATACAGGGATTGTTTGGTGATGAGGTGTTTCTTCAATATTGTCAATCAATGGCTATACAGGGATTGTTTAGTATAAACCACCGTAACTAGTTTGTTAAGTAACTTCTGTAAATTTTTTAACTAACAACTGTCAACATATTATAAAAGTAATCATTGTAGCATCATTGTAGCCATTCATTGACGTGACCTTTGGGAATTTCCTGTTTGGTTGTTGAAATTGCTTTTGCTTCATGTATTTCTTGATCTGTGTGTATTTTCACCCAAATTCACCATCATTTTGGAAAAGTTTTTTAGCTATTTTTAAGTTTATGTTATTAAGTATTTTTTGGTATTATTGTAATGGTACTTTTAGTATATTTAGTACAGTATTAGTATTTTTAGTAGTTGTTTTTTTTTAGTATTAGTATTTTTAATAGTTTTTTTTAGTACAGTATTTTTTTAGCATTGTGTTCAACGTCATTTTGACGTCATTTCCAAATTCAGTTTTGCCAAATTTATTTATCGATTTATTATAGTAAACATCGATTAATCGCTCAATACTAACGAGTCTCCTGTTGAGAAAATTAAGCAACTAATGCTGCTACTAAAAAAAAGAAATTGCGCAATCATCATGTTTTATTTAAAAATAAGTTTTGCTTACAGGAAATATAATTAAAACAAAAATCAAATACAAAAAAAATATTATACTCAAATGCAAGTCTAATTTCAAGCTCGGAGTTTGAGCCACGTCACAGATGAGCTCATCACGATAATAAACTCGATTATTAAATTATCGTTTAAATGATCGCCCAACTCACACATTCTTAGCAAGTGATAAAACCTGATTTCAGCTCAACCACAAACAAAACCCGAAATCTTTCACTGATTTCTATTGATCTGTCATAACGCCCATCTTGCAAATTTCCAGTCGATCTTTATATTAATAATTTCACCAACACGAGAACCATTTTTAATAAAGAATAAAACCCTAGTTTTGATTTTACAAAAGAGGTGTGATTTTTTTATTATTATTATTTATTTGGGGGGGAGGTGGTTGGGTGTTATCTAAATGGCAGTGGCAGCAGAGGCAACAATCTTGCTTTCCTTTTACCTCGTCGGCTTCGCCTCATGACGAGCATCTATGAGGTGGCGTAATAGCGGATTTTGGGTCTGCAGTCGCGTCTTTTTGCATGGAACATTATTGAAAAAGGTGCCCTTTCCAATCTCCTTCACCCACAATTTGAGTTTTATATACTTGTATGGTTTGGTTGAATTTTTGCAGGTTGTTGCCACACGTATAGGGTACACTTAGCTCTTAACAAAAGGAGGCTGAAGAAGAAGAAGAAAATGATCTCCTAATAGCCGGCTTTGTCAAACCCTGAAAAGCTTTTTGATACGCTTTCTATTTGTCTCCTCAACATTCATAAACTATTATTTATCGTTTACAGTCGAGTTTTGAATTATATAGTTCGGTTTTTTTTAGGTTACATACTTGGTTGGATTTTTTTTATACATATGTATGTATGTATGTGTGTATGCTGACGGATGTGAATGTTGATTTTTAAAAAAAAAATATTGACATTTAGTGTGTGTTGGCAAAAAAACTGTTAATCATCATCCATCTGTGACAGTTGGAATGATTACTACTCATTAACCAATTGCTTGGATTCTCAAGAGCTGAATTTGTGAATCTCTTTCTGTGTAATCATTTCATACGAGCAGATAAGCTATCATTTTTTTTAGCTGCTCCTTGACAATTTTGAAGGTAGTGGTTACTATAGTATAATAGTATTTCTATGCTTGATCATTTAGCTTCCTTTAGTTAATAGACACAGCAGAAATGCTGATTAAGTTAATTATATCAATTAGATTATTACAAAGATTATATTTATTCGATAAAATAACCTTGTTGATCACATAACTAGTGTTGCTTTCATTCTAAGTAATTTTAACAATTCGATAACACTATGTTCATATAAATAATGGAAACCTTTAATTAGAATTAGATCACGACTGAGAATGGCATCATACAAAAATGAATGTAGCTATGACATTATTTAAAACTCCACACTAGTTAAATAGAAATTGTGTCATTAACTATATAGTTAATATAATTAATACATAGTTAATATGTCACCAGCTATAATGTGATTGCAAGAGAACATTGGCACATTTCACACAGGGTAATATTATGAGCTCTCCTTATTCATTACTAAAACCTCGTGCCAATCATACTAGTTAGCATTACGGTTTGTGAATACTTTTTCAATATAATGACATTAAATTCAAACATATAGGCTACAGCAAACACCTGAAATGAGATCAGATCAGGGACCTAACTGAGAATGAACTAGGCATCAATGAAAATAAATTTGGGAACAATAGAGGTTTCACTGTAATAGACTTTTAGATCATGACTGAAATTATTGGCATTGCTCATATTAAAAATAATACGACTATTTTATTGTTGAACTTTCCGAACAATACGAGTTAACAGTGAAAAGTTGCCATTCGGTGGTGTAGTCAGGGGTACTTCTTTATTTTTGGGATTTGCATGTACCTACCTGAAAAAACAATTTACTATATAACATGCCCTACTAGTTTATAAGCATGTACCCACTTTTTTTATTCAGCACTACACCACTGGGTACAATACATCTGGAAGAGAATGTTGACTTATTATTTATATACTGGATAAGAATGCAGGATTATCCTGAATTCATCATTTCTGTATTTCCTGATTCAGTGAAGTCTGAAGGCCAAATGACATAGCTGTAAGACCAGTCGGTGCCCTCG
>JAQIWH010004219.1:0-17548 GCA_034695005.1 Cryptops parisi | reverse complement strand
TATATTTAATTATTTCATTAATTAATTATATTTATATTTATACAGTATTTATTTTTTTTTTTGATAACATTTTTTTTTCTTAAAGTTTTTTTTTCAAAATATTTTTTCAATGAAAGATGGTTTCTTAAGTGACAATCGATATTTTCTGAAACTAACATGATCTCTTAACGGATCATCCGCTGCAATTGTTTACCCTTGCACGATATATCGGAAATTTTAATGATGCAAATTAATTCTGGAAAATAGTTATTACTTAAAAGTTGTTAACGAAGTGTGTGTGTTTTTAAGGGTTATGGGTTAATGAATTTAATTTATAATTAAGGAGTGTTAAAAATTGTTCGTTGATTAAACGACATCTAACCAAAAAAAAATTGGTTGCACACGAGAATTTCATTACATACCCCGAAAATCTAATTAAAATTACATTAAATATGTAATTAACCACTATTTTTAATTTACCATTCACCTGTTATTAAAACTTTTTTCATTAAAATGACTACATTATAGGGTTTTTAAAACTATAATGTAGTTACGTAGGAATTAATCGCATTTCATTAAACTGGTAAACCAGCATTCATCTACCATTATTTTAATCAATTGGGTGTTCTTATTTTAACTCGTACGTTCAAATGACATTATTTGCAAGTATGTGTGTTTGTGTCGAAAATTGACCTGTAAAAAAAAGCTTACATGCGTTAGAAGTGAAAGGACGGTTTCACAGGAAAGAAAACTCAGGGGCAGCTGCAATGGTATGGCCTAGCCGACAATGGAGAAGCGGCGAAAAGTTGTGGAAAAACCTGTTAAACTGATGTATGTGTTAATGCATGTCTAATACGTGTTCCCACAACATTTTACCGCTTTTCCATCAATACCAATACATCTTGTAGGCAATGTTTGTTGTGGCTGCCACTGTGTGTTTATCTGTCTTAGTGTACTACTTTCGCCCGTAATTTGCGTTTTTACTGGTCGATTTTTTATTTGTTTCCTGCGTTGCATTATTTTGTGAATACCATCATCTTTCTAAATTACATATGAGGTGGATATTAAAGAAGTTAATAATTGGATGAAAATGGTATCCAAGCTCAGTCTCGGTAACGTGATTGGATAGCTCATAGCTCATGATATACAATACATCACAATAGTTGAACTAGAATTTTCAGACCACGAATGGTTTTCGCGATATTTTGCTGTGATTTCACTTTTGCCTCAATTTGTATCAAGATATTTGCATCAAAATATTTACCGGATTTTGTGGACTTTTTCGTTTGAGACAAAAACGTTAATGTTTGTAACAATTTTTTACAAACACGTTTTTTTTTTTTAATTTGTAAATTTATTTTAAATGATTAGCTACTGATAAACAGTAGAGAACTGTTTATTATCACAGATAAACAGTGACACATGCGCAACTTTTGCGTTTATTTTTAAACTGTACGCTCATGATGTTATGAAACTACGTAAAGCACAAAATACTAGGTTCATTAAAATATTAACCGATATTTTTTGTTTCGTTTACTTTAATAACAAAAAAAAAATCAGGTTTATTTTTGAAGAACTCTCGAATTTCATCCACGACGTTTCTTGTAATTTTATGTAAAATTTATTAATTAAACTTATCAGTGGTTATACGCGCAATCTGTTTATTTATTTTTTTGTAAAAAAAAATTGCATCCTTCTCACTGTATATGAACATTCCAGTTTTTTGTTGTTTATCTACACTTGTGTCTATATCTGTTTCTTTTTAATCTATTAAAATTCCAAAGGCGAACTGTAACGAACTTGCACAGTAGTCATTTCGTCTGCGAGAAAAAAAAATATAGAGTAAGAGATTGGGGGAATGGGGGATAACAAGGGTGTAAGCCAAAAAAAAATAAAAATGAGGGAAATAGAATGAGGAAGAAAAAATAAAAGATAGAAAGAAAAAATCATGTGAAAAAGATATATATAAAAAAAAAAATTCCATGCATTGCCTACGGATTGTTTTTATCTTTATTCTGGTGGGAACCCGAAAATCGCGTGGAGAAGAGAGATGATAAAATTTCAAGCCTGAAAATGGTTGAAAAGAACTCGATAGCTAGAGGTGTATAAGCTCCTATGTCTGCAAAAAAAAAAAATCGTGTAAAAGGAAAAGAATAGGGAAAGTCTCAAAAAAAAGGAAGAAAAAAAATTGTCTTTTATACTCTTTTATTTTTTCTTCTTTTCACGGAAATCGGCCTTTATCGCTCACTTCATCGAATAGAAAAGTTCTCCCCCTTTTTATTTTAACTTTTATATCCCGTACCCCTCTTCATTGGTTGTGGTGAAAATGAGATTTTCAGTCTGTTCTACATTTCCATTGAGAATCGTTGTATGAAAAATTTGTACCGAAAGAATTTTCTTCAAACGAATACATTTTGCATAGACTTGCAAGATTTGTGTAATTTCACTGGTTTTTATTTTTTTATGATTTTTTATTACGCCGAGAGATACGATTGTGACACTACCAACCATGTAAGGATTACGGAAAAGTTGATTTGATTTTGTATGCATATTGAATATTTATAATGAATGGTTTTAAAAATTGTTAAGAATTATTTATTTAGCTTACGATGATAATCAAGAATTATTCACGACTGTTTCCTTTGTTAAGAGCTTCCGTATAAATTGTTGATATTTTCAGTAATAATCTCTTAGATGTTTCTATAGGTGCTTCCCGATTTTTGTTTTGAATAATGTGAGTAACCAGATAAAATGCGAATTAATATGTTGAAGGTAACTGTTAAGCCCTTGATCCTGTATTCATTTAAAACATCAAAAAGTTTACGAAAGCTTTCGTAAATAGTTAAATTTTGTTAAAAACAGCATTGCTGAACTAATATGCAAAGATATTTTGAGAGTTTCTGTAGAATATGCATGTTGAGTGGTATTCAAGAAATGTATCAAGTTTCAGTGTAATTTTTCTTGAGACCATTAGTTTCAAAAAATGCTTCAAAAGCTTCCGTAGTATTTTTACAGTATAATTTTGAAAAAAATAAAGTCAAAATAATCATTAGCACCAAGTACAAAGTAATAAAATCCACAAATTAAGACAATAAAAAAAATTATACAAATAAATAAACAAAAAATACATGATATGGTTATATTTTATATGGTATTTGCAACAAATTAAATATTTTGTTGCATTTTGTGGTGTTCCATAAATAGTTTTCGTAGAATATATCTATTGAGAAATACCGTACATTTCAACAAAAGAACGATTTCTGCAGAAATTGCTATTAGTTGCTAACAACTTTATAAATGTGTATATTTTATATACAGTATTGCACTTTCAATAATATTGCAGAAAAATAATGCGGTAAAATATACGAATTTAAATTTTTTTTGTGAAGTTTTATGTAAAAATATTGTTAGTCGCCGTAGCTAGACCAAGCAGGAATTTCTTCAGCACTTCCGTAAAAAAATTGAAATAATATGCCGAATTTTCTTGTACTTACTGTAATGTGATTTGTAAAATAAATGATTTTATACATTCTGTAGAAAAAAATTCCTTAGTGAGATATACCGTAAAATGAAATTCCGTAGAAAGATTTTGCAGCTAGAAGTTATGTAAAAATTCCGTAGTTTTTGTAGAAATATATCATACTGGTGAATAACCTGTCAAACATGACGGGAATTTTTTTCTGGTTTTCATTACACAATTCATTTTTTAACGCATGTTGCTTCGCGACATTCGTAATTCATTTATTTATTTATTTATTTATTGTATTAACTCCTAATGCTTCGCAACATTCGTTACAGTTAAACTATCAATTTCAACATAAGTCTCGGCATTTTCACACACGGTGCGGTGGCGCTATCATAGCTGGTGAGGATGAGGAGAGCAAATTGGTTTTTTATAAGTTAGAGTAGACTAGTAAATAACCCGTCAAAAATGACTGAAAAGTTATTTATTCATCTAACTCATATTGCTCTGCGCAATATTCGTTACAGTTATTATTCGTAATTTTCGTTAGAGTATTTATCTTTTACTTCGGAAGTTTCACACACAGTGGCGCTGGTGAGGAAGCACGCGTTTGTAAAAAAGTCTTATACATACTGGAAGCTTCCAGAAGTTTCTTTCCACCCAGGTGCCAGAGGCAGAAAGAAAAAAATCACGTGATATTCTTATAACTGACGAGGAGGAGTGGATGGTTTTCTATTTTATTAAATAAGATAATGGTTTTCGATGTAAATTTGTAATATCAATAAATGAAATTATTATTTTAAAAAACAATGCCAAGTAACTTTAACTGGCTTAAGATTCTTTTTCACAAATTTCAACTCTTAACATATTATTGTTTAATTAACGATAACTAAAAATTTATAATTATGGTCCTGTTTTAGATTATGTTTTATAATTAATTTTTTTTTCTATTTTTATATTATACACATACCGTTAAGCACAATTTATCAATAATGTTTTGTTTTAAAATTTCCATAACCCGAAACTTACTTTTCTCTAATAAAAAATCGTTTGCTGCTTAAGCAAATCATCATCAATTTAAAGCGTAATCAGCTTCTTTTAAAGAAAAAAAAATAATAATCCCTATCTCGTTTTTCATAAAACCCGAAAATTTACATCGTCGTTTGTCTACTAAGAACTCTTTTGAGCTTTCAAATTTGCGAAGATGAGATCGCAGTTTTTTTTGCAATTGAGTTTCATTTGGTAGAATGAACAAATAAGATAAAATCTCAATGCACCCTTTTCAATGAGGGCCTCGCTAGGCGATAATCGTAACTTTGAGATATCTCGTCTTTTTTATTCCGAATGAGAGAAACATTATCTCTAAAGATCAATAGCATGATTTTTATATTAGCTTTCCAATATTAAAACAAACAAACTATAACATGGCAGGATAATCACTTAAAACTTGCTTTTAATTCTCGGTCTAAAACGTTAGTTTAACAAGATATAAAACAAGTATATTAAAAATTATTTTTCAGCGAATTGTTTATATATTTTAATATATAGGCCAACTGCATGTACATACTGTACATAGCGTTAATGCAAAATCATTTTTAATTTCTGCATGTTTCGATTTATGCGAAATTCGATTTAAACGAATTAAAATTCACGCAATTTTTAAGTAATTCGATATTCACGATTTAGGCGTATTTTGAATAATTCTGTTTTTGATTTCTGCAAATTTCAAATTTTTTTTGAGAAATTTTGATTTATGCAAATTTAAATTTATGCGATCGGTGAATGATTCGATATTAGATTCGTGCAAGTTTTGAGAAATTTTATATTTTGCTTTATGCAATTTTTGATATTGTACTTATTTTGGATGTTGAACATACTGTATGTGAAAGCAAGTTCGTCTTTAACGAGTTTAATAATTTGCACCACGTGATGGTTTCAGAAAATTCAACAACAGTAAGATTTAAAATCATTAGAAATTTTACACACACACAGACACAAAAAATAAACCCTTTGGCTTACTGTGTTTTATCACTTCAGGCTTTTGCTCGAATTTGGTTAAAATATTGATTTTTCCTCTTTTTGCCATTTTTAAGCAAACATTTTACAGAAAAAAAAATTTTTTTTTTACAGTTTAAAACTGTATATAACGTATTAAATTTTATTTATTTTCGTTTCTTTTAAACAAGAGAAATGCGCCAGTCTCTAAATAGTACGACGACAGGCATTATTACCGAGTGACGGTTTCACTGCATAATCGTGAAAATAACTGTTACATACGAAATGTATGCAACATTTTTTATTTCTGCATGTTTCGATTTATGCGATATTAAATATATGCAATCGGAGTCATTCGATATTTGATTTATGCGAGTTTTTAGTAATTCCATTTTTGATTTCCTCAAGCTTCGATTTATTTATTTATTTATGCATATCATGCGAGTTTTGAGTAATTCCATTTTTGATTTCCTCAAGTTTCGATTTATTTATTTATTTATTTATTTATACATATATATGCGATTTTGTACATTGGACTTGTGCGATTTTTGATTCATTCGAAGGACTTATGGGGTTTTCGTTTTATACTTTTTTTTTTTGGTACATTGACCTATATAGTATATTCTCATAAACGATTGTAGATGGCAGTATAGGTTTAATTTTCAGCTCGCTCACTCACAAACTCACAAGAGTATTAAAAAAACTTTACATGAAAAGTTGTTGATGTCGTTTCTTCGATGTTTACGGTCATTAGAGGAAACGTTAAAAAATTCTATATATATTTATCTTTTTATATAGAAATCCTATTTTTATTTTACATATTTATTTTTTTCTGTCGATAACACACAACTTGGCCACAAGTTGCCAGAAAACGTAGCTTCGTTTTTTTGTGAAGTTTTTTTCTTTTTTAGTTTCTATTGGACTTTCCGTTCCAGCTTCTTTTTATATGTTTATATATAAATATATATATTTCCACTTTTCTTCAGTTCAGTGAATCTTTTCTTTTCGGTTTCCTACCACCAAATTGGCTAGATTAATAACGCTTCGAGAATTCTATCTTAACTTTTGTAGTCGATAATTTCCCCCCGTTTCTCAGAGAGAGCACCAGAAGAAAAATCTTTTCATTCAAACTCTAATCAAGCATCAAATGAAAATACTCTGATTAATCATTTAATTTACTGTATATATATAAAAAATTTTTTTTAAATAAAATCAAGAAACTCAGTTTAAAACTTCAAAGAAAACTCAATCATACTGTTCAATTATTATTTTTTTTTTTAAAGTTTGTTTTGGGTATATAGGTAAGAACGATACGTGATAAGACTAGCATCCCACAATTCAATGCGAAATTACATTGAATTGTGGGATGCTTTTTTTTTCTTCTTCCGACCAATGAAATTACACGATCATTGCACCGAGAATGATTTCTTGTTGAAATGGCAAGCAATTAAAGGGATTCCACAAAATTTTCTTTTGCAGCTGCTCTTGAAATTCATTTTTTGCGGGTAGAGGAGGGGGAAGGGGAGGGGGGGGTAAAAAAAAACATTTTTTTTTGCAAGAAAACCATCATTTCCCTCGACCAAAAAAGTGAATTCGTTCCGATATCTATTTTAAGAAAGGGCCTTTTCCTCTATAATTTGGTTGTATGTCATATGGCACACCACCGTCACTGACATAATTGTGATTTACTGTAGACCTTAATTTGTCGTCTTACGTTTTCATTATTTCTAAAGATTTTAGAAGTTATTTTAAGATTTTTATTTATTTCAAATTTTTGTTTGGTTTTATAAAGCCTAATGGATACGCGTAACCTTTTGTTTGTCAGTTCTGCATGATCATGCTAATTTGCACTGACAAAACGATACGTGTGGAGAACGACAGATATCACGATTGCATGTTTTTCACGATTGAACGACAAATTGCATGTACTGAATTAGTGGTTTGGACGCGATTTTTGCGTAGGTTTTACCTGTAACTGATCTTTTCATGCCAGACTGACGACAAAACGTTGCGTGTAGACCAGGTTTAACAAAAGCATTAAGACACCAAAACTCGGTAATTTTCCAGTTAACCAAGAGGCACTAGTGGTTAGGAATGAAATTGTTGCTGTTTTAACTTATTTAATCTAGTGTCTATTGGTACAGATAACAGTTAGTTAAAAATACAACGCTAATAATTTATGATTAATTATATAACAAGTATATTAAAATAAATTTTTATGAATACGACGTATAACAGTTTCACTCTATACGAATACAGATTTACCGATCCTTGAGAAATTAAATATTCGATTCATGTGAGTTTTGAGTGATTCCATTTTCGATTTCTGCAAATTTTCGATTCGATTTGTGCGATTTTTGTTATATTGAACTTACGGGATTTTTCAATTTATGTGGTTCTCACTTATGCAAATTTTGGTACACTGGACTATACAGTACATTATCAGAAACGCCTGTAGATGATCATAACCGTTTAATTTCCAGCTCACTCACTCACTCACATACTCACGGACTTACAACTCACAACATAAAGGTATAATACGTTTTTGTTAATTTTATTTAACCTAAACTAGAACCTATACCCAATCGCCATAAGCGGTCTTTTAGTTAACAGAATACTACCTAAAATTTCTAAACAATGGACATTCACGCAAGATTGTATACGATTTAAAGTGTAATAGTTAATTTAGTTTATTTACTGCAAAGATTATTTCATAATAGATTTCGTTAAACACACACTGCACTTTTTTATTTACTTTATAAACTGAATGGATTAATGGTTATTAATGTTGAATGTACGTTCTCGTATTCTCTCAATTAATAGCAAACAGTTATCGAAGTTACTGTTGACATTTCAATCGTGATTTTAGTTCAGTGAGCCATTCTGTTCTGTTGAATCGTTAATTTCGAATCGATATTTGTGTTTATTTGAACAAAATTTTCACTTTGCTAGCATATCAAGTTGATGTTTGTGATGATGAGTTTTACTTCGCGTGATATTTACACGAAATGGGAACTCGTGATGCCGCCATCTATCGAAAGTTTTCAAAACAAGTGTTCAAAACACTTTTAAGTTTTGAAAATAACAGTGGCACTAATTGATAAAATTTTAATTTAATGGATTTGTTTATTGTGTTTATGCTTGTATTTTTCTCTCAGTATTAATATAACGTCATATTCTAAGACTTAACTACAATAAGGTGTTGTCATTTGGTAATACCATCTATGACAATGCGAGAGGTTAAAACTACGAGACATAGTACGAGAGGTTAAAATGAATTATACAACATAATTACACTAATTGAACAATCACACGCACGTTTATTGGTTGTTTGTTTGTTTTTTCGTACTTAAAACAAAATTTAAGGCTACAATAATCGATGGCTTAAGACTAATGATGTGGTGAACCAACAAATCGAAAATCTGTTTTGTGGTGTCGTCTAGCGAAAGCTTTTAAAGACCTGTTCATTCTAATATATATGAAAAATTAAAAATATTTTTTACAAATAAAATGATTAAAATAAATATGCACAACTAGAATGTGTGCTCTGCGGATCACGGAAGTTGCCACAAATAACGTGAGGGTAAACAGAACGGGGTTCTAAAAACACACGTACACAGATACATAGATTTTGTTAATTATATATGCAGTAATAATATTGAGTAATTAGAAGTAGGTGTTAATTCAGCATTCGGAAGTGAACCAAGCAACGCAATTAGCATGACGCGAAAGCTCCCCCGATCGTTGTTTCCACACAGTACACTAGTGCAAAACAG
Organism: Cryptops parisi; assembly: GCA_034695005.1. NCBI lineage: Eukaryota > Metazoa > Arthropoda > Chilopoda > Scolopendromorpha > Cryptopidae > Cryptops > Cryptops parisi. The sequence continues at coordinate 8,335 of JAQIWH010004219.1, read as the reverse complement.
AAAAGCCCAACCGGGCAGCAACAATTTTCTTTAAAAATACAAATATAAATACACCTGTAAATTAATCACATTAAGTGTTTTAGAAAATATTACTAATTATTTGGAAAGTACACTAAAATAACCTTTTATATACAAATTCGAAGATTTTGCGTACCTGTCAATAATGAGGAATTTTTCTCCATCACGCAGTTCATTGTTATCAAAATACATGGAGTTCACTCAAAGTTTTCGATGTCAAAATTCCCATTGGTGGCAATAACCTACCCTTATATCTCAGAAAACTACCTTTTTATTGTAAAAAAAACATGCTACAAAAATATCTGTGTCCATTTCAAAAAACAATGTTTCAAACATTTTTTACAAGGCTAAATATAGCTTTTACCTGTAATATTTGTCTCGATGAGACGTGTAATTTTTAAAATAAATAAAATAAATATTTATTATAATAATTAGGACAAATTTGTATTAATTAGAACTGCTTATCCGTCTGTTTATATTTTTTAAAAAAATTGTTTATGCATGTTCTACATACTTGATGTAAACATTGTAATTAACCACTATTACATTAGTGTTTATAATTTTTTTTCTTATTTTTGTAAAGTTTTGTTGTAACTGATGTACCAATGGGACGAAATGTTAATAAATAGCTCCACTAGTGAGTTTGTGAGTGAGTGAGTTGAGAATACTCTTTAAAACTGACGCAACAACGTTTTCCAAGAAAATGGTATCAATTTCAATTCTTTCTTGAAGCGTTTATTGTGATATTTTTAAAACTCCTACGTTGTGCATTTCACTTTGCAAAAAACAAAAAAAAAACAGCAAAAAAACAAGTTTACTCTAAAAAATATATATATTCGGATATAACATCGTGAAGGAACTTTTGCGCCACCCTGTATTAAAAACATGAAACAATTCAAGAATCCGGATTTCATTAGTTGATGGCCGCCATCTTTTGAAAGTTATCTTAATCCACAAAAGAAAAACTACAAAACAATCACAAAAACGTAACACCAGCTTGCACCACACGTGAGTTTCATCGGTGTTACATACATGTTCTCTACGTTTCATAGCTCTGAGAGTAATGGAGAAACGAAACGAAACAAAACCAACCAACATATCTCACTCGAAAACCAACTTGTTTCCCATACCGATCAGTTCATCGCCATTTTCTGATTGACCAGCACTCGAGTAATTCGTCTACTGTCAAATCTGATTACACAACACGTTGATAACGCACCGACAGCTGTTTTTCTCGCTCTCTTTCTCTCTCACTAGTTGACGTCCCACCTTAAGTGGGTGAGGTGAACTTTGATTGACAGGCGTAGGGCTGTTGGAGACGAGTACCGAATGACATCTCGGGTTGGAACTCGAAGGGAGGGAAAAGTTTAAAATTCCAACGTGCTCCACCTTTTATTACACCTGTCGTCCTATTTATTGGCTGTGGACAGAGAATGAACCAGACGAAGTTAGTACTCGGGAGTTGAGATAGCTGTGAGCGCTGCCATCTCTTTTCATGTTCGGCACGTAATGGCTAGGTAAGGGATGTGACAACACCACTTTCTTTTGCACTCGTTTTTATTTTGTGTGTGTTCTGAGAGTATATTTTAAGTAACTTATACAATACGATGATACTATTTCATGTTTTGCTGCCACTTGCTGATTTTGTCGATTTAGACTTTCCTCGAAAGGGTGCGTTAGACTTTCACTTGCTAGTAATCAACTTTTGATTTAATATACCACTCAGTCTGATGTACATGAAATTCCTAATCAAGTTGTTTGCTCCATTAGTGGTTATTATAGTTTTCAAGACTTGACTTCGTATACTGAACGAGTGGCGATGAACAATAAATGTTTGCTGACATTTATAAAGGTCAATATATACAAATTACTAGCGATTGGTTAAAATTGAACACTTGTGTGTCAATGAAGGGATTAGTTGAATGTCAATAAAAGGGACTAATTGAATGCATAATCACTATGTTGCGTATACGAGAGGTCTTGGTTCGATCCCAAGCTGGGACAAAGATTTTTCAATCCTTGTTTTTTCTATTCAAAATGCAAAATAATAATTGAAATGATAAATCAAAAACCGGATATGTGCAATGAAAAAAAAATCGCATATATGAAAATAAATTTGCAGAAAAAAATGGAATGACTCAAAACTCGCATAAATCAAATATCAAGTGACTCGACGATTGCATAAGTCTAAATTAGCATAAATCGAAACGTGCAGAAATCAAAAATGGAATAACTAAAAACACGCATAAATTGAATATTGAATTCTTCAAAGATTGCAAAATAATTTTTTTTAATTCGCATAAATTGAAACATGCAGAAATAAAAAATGAATGTACAAACAGTATATACTGTCCTCTGAAATTTCTGAGGACAGTATATATTGTATGTATATATTGTATGTGTGTATGTTTACACTGTATGTATATACTGTATTTCTGAATATTCGAATTTTTATTTATCCGAAATAGGCTTGGTCCCATCACATTTCGGATAATCGAGTTAGTAGTGTATTTAAAACCGACTTAACGTATTTATCTGTACGCTCATATATGTATTTTCATTATGTATAAATTTTAGCATTTTATTACCGATGGAGTGAACCAAAATATTTTTGTGTTAACGTATTTTACTTTTATTTCATATAGAATTCGAAGATGATGTAACGCCTGCTTCAGGGAAAGGTAAGAAACCGTTCCACTCATTTCTTGTCAGTGTTGCAAGCCCACTAAACTACGTCGTAACTTTGAAATATCCGCTCATTCTTGTTTGATCAAACTATAGACTGGAGCGTTTGCTTTATTATTGTACACAGCTAAGTAGACAATGTCAGCTCGAAGGACAAATATCGTCGTAACAGAATATAGTCTATTTAGCCTCGAAGCGGCGTACCTTGTTTAGACTCGAAATATTCCATGTTTCTTCTTTGTCAACATTCTTCACCTTATAGCCGACAACATTAATTAACCCTTTGCAGCTCTTTGTTAATGAAACCCACTGCTTATTGTTTGAACAAGTGATTAACGTGGACTTTGTGTATAGGTTTAATCCAAAATTTTCTGCGAAATTTTTTTTCGTGTGTGATAACTTAGGGTGCAACTAGTTGGAGGCTATCCAGACAAATGTCGCCTATGGCTCTTGTGGATCACAGCTATTATTTTTTTTTCTTTTACAGATTATTTTTTTTTTTGAGGAGACATTTGACAAGATTTAGATCATTGCCGTAAGGAAAAGTGAGAAAGATAAAAAAAAAATATATATATAAAATAAAAAAGGTCAGAAGCTAAGAAATTATTTCTTCGCCCTAGAATGGTTTTCATTACTTCTCGTTTGTTTTCTTCTTCTTTTTTTTTGACTGACTTATTTTTTGTTTGATTTTTTTTTCACGTGCTGTGAGGATTACCACCGTTCTTTATATTAGGTTTTTTTTTCATCTTTATCAAGTTGCTGTTTAGTTTCGCTTCAGTTGAGATTAGAGAAGCGTAATTCAACCTGTTCTCTTTCGCGCTTGGCTAAACGGTAGTCATGTAAACATGCATGAAGAACGTGTGTAAATTTTATGTGGACGTGTTTGTTTGTTAACAGATCACGCTACATTCCTTAAAACACGTTTTTTTACTACGTTTACACCATTAGGAAAACTATTTTTTTTTACAAAACCAAAAGTTCAGTTAAACACAAAGTACGGTTTTCGTTATTTTATATGAATATATGAGATGTTTTATTCGCAACCATTTGGCCGCGATCTTTTAATCGCCAATATTTTGATCGTGAATTGAATATACGAGTATAAAAATAGTTGGGTTAGGTTAGTCAAGTTTGGTTTGGTTTGGTAAGGTTAGATTAGATTAGTTTGATTAGGTTAGGTTGAAAAGGTTGTGACCAAATGGATGCGGCGAAATGATTAAAGATACATAAACCCATGAAATGTATATTATTATTCAAACGACTTTTGTAACTTTTATGGGTATATAGTATGCATGGTTCGGGTTAATTTAGAATTACAAAACAAATTAAAAGACGACTTACATTGCTACAATATAGTCTACAGTCTACATAAGGTGAGATTTAAACGTTTGGAAAATCTATTATATCAGATGATAAAAATGTGATTCTTGGTGTAACGGAAACAGAAACTCAAAAGTTTATGTAGAGATTTTGTAGTGCATGTCAGAGCCACAGTGACACTGCAGTTAGTCATTTTTTAAAAATGGCGACTTCAAGCAACCGAGCACAGGTTTTGTGGTGGTATGCAAAAACAAAATCTTAGACATGAAGCATGATCCAAACAGTAATAAAATAAATGACTCAACTGAAAAAAAAACAAGTAATTAATTTTTTATTATGATGATTTGATGCTGCTTTGGCGATGTTTTGGTTCCGCACAAAAACTTGTTTGTTTTTGTTCATTTTCGTTTACAAATTTTCGAACTATACAAAATCTTAAAAGCAGTCTAATTTCGAACGTTTCTGACAATTGGTCAACATGGGGGAATGCTGCAGAACATATGCACGAATTAGACTACCGCCTAGACAATCTTCGTGCCACCATAAGTGCACTAACATCGTATTTTTTTTACGAAACACTAGCTTGTTTACTATTTTCTAGTTATGGTTATAATATCAATTTACCTTTAAACGGTATGTGATTAAAGTGTTTAAATTTCATGGTGGACAATTCATGGATTAAATTTCATGGTGTATATTCAAGAATCGTATAGTTTAGATCTCATGGTGGACATCCTGTATATTCAGGAATTACATAATCTAGATTATTCTGTTTTCAGATATGACACTTTAGTTTGTCAGAAAAGTATATTAAAGACACAGCATTAAATTACTAATTTGATTGATGCCACAAAGTTGGTTTTCTATATACAAAGCGAACACTAAATAAAAAGCTACAGCCAGCTATTTGAGCATCCAGATTTGCTGGTCTGGGGGTTCAATCTCGATGCATAAATGTATAACAATTCACTTATTCTGTTAAAAAAAAGCGTCCCCTGTTGAGTATTCATGCCGTTTTTTAGTGTGGTATGAAAGCAGGTGTTTTCTTGCGTGGAAAGCAGCTGGACCATTAAGGACGGTTTTATGGACAGTTTTTGTGACTATCACAAAAGGATGTTTTGATTTGCGTGATACAATACCGTACGCAGATAGTTTGAAAAAAGAGTCAGTAAGCCAAAGACTTCCCTAAATGGGGGGGGGGGTTATATTTGGAAAGTTGTACCTTATGTGCTAGAAGAAGTTTGAAGAAGATTGTCCAGATGCTATAGTGCCAATAAATTTTCACCAACAGCTTTTCATGATGATGAACTGCACCTGCGCATTTATAACGTTGTAAATTTTTCGTTTTTAAAATCTTCCTTAAAAGTGAGTCTTTGAGAACGAGTTTATGCTATTTTGTGTGGGTTATATAAATGTGTGATGGAGAAATTAAGAGTTGTTGAAAAAGCAAGATTTTTTTGTTTTGTCTTGTACACTTTATAAACTACAGTACTAGTAAATAGCCCGTCAAAAATAACGGGATTTTAACTTATGTTGCTTTGCAACATTCGTTTCATTCTTTCACCTCATATTATTCTTTGCATTTAAGTATTTATTTCGGCATTTTCACACACGGTGGCGCTGGTGAGCAGGCACGCAAACTTTCTTTCTGCCCAGGTGCTTGCGCCTGGGCAGAAAGAAAAAATAACGTGATGTTCCTTGTCCAATGGCTATAATTGGTGAGGAGTAGTAATAGTAATAGGAAGGTTTTCTAATTTATCAGATAGGATTGTAAACCCGTACATAAAGACATGAAAAATTCATGGGCATTACACAAGTTTTTTTTTTATTATTATGCATATACAGGGTGCTTCTTCTCAAATGAAACAGGATAATATTCTGCTTAGTATTTAATTTACATCCAATGGATGTCATCCATTATAGTCGTACGGAATATGATATGATCAAAATACCCGTAGATCCAATGATGCTTTTTTCATTAACCTTAAAATTAATTTGCAAAGCTATCGCATTGTTACAACGAAAACCATGAGTCGTAGCTACTAAGTCATACTGTAGCCAAGGGTTCATTCAGTCATAATCCAGTGTTGTTTCATTATTTCCCACAGTACAACCGAATTAAAATTGAAACATCAACAGTGATTATGAGGCAGGAGGATGCTAAAAAAGCTTTTCTGCAGGACATTCATACTATGCAAAAAAAGAGATTTTAGTTGTTAGACAACTTTAAAGTCGAGTTTAATTTACATTAACCAAACAAACAACTAAGTTTTAATTAATGAATGAATTTTAATGAATGAAGTGTCACTGAATCCGTCTTAGTCATGTTAAAAGCGTATAAGCACGAGTGTCACTACTTAAATGCTGACCTATATGGCGGACGCTATATGCCAGTATATAAAGTGTATGCTTAAAAAATTATTTTTAATGTATCTGTTTAAGATAAGCATTTATTTATAAAATGCATCTTTGGAAAACCACACGAACGTCATTAGGTGTAGGTTTAGGTTTATTGCTGCATCCAACAGGCTAGGAGAACAAAACATTACACAAAAGACAGAATTCCACCATCTACAAATTACAAACTGTCAAGGAAACACAATAATAACAATACAAAACAAATCCATCATCAAACAAGATGCAACAACAATAAGTAAAATCCAATTAAGAACCAACAATTACAATAAAAAACATTGATAAAAACACAATCAGTTAAAAAGATATTTTCAGTTATCCGTTGTTTTAACAATTCTACATCTGTTGATAACGTACGTACAGCTTGATAAAAAAATTTAAATAAAACCTTGGAATTTCTAAATTTAACATAAATTTTTTGTAAAGACGTTTGAAGAAAAACGAATAAAAACAGGAAGCCATTTACGTCGTAAATAAGCTGGCGTAACGCTGACGGAAATAATTCAGTTCAATTTTTTTTTAGCTAATAATAATGAAGCTAAGATGAGAATAAGTAATTTTTCAGCCAAAAAAAAAAAGTCTCAAATCATTTTTACAAAAAAGTAAAAAAATTGTAAGGCAAATGAGATAGGCGGAAAAAACAAGTGAAACGAGTGTTTGTGGCGTAGAAAACTCGACACCGGATTATTTTCTTCCGGAATGATATTTCTTTCTCAGATTTTTTTTCATTATTCTGCGAGACGCGTATCATTCCACGTCACCGAATGAGAAGAAACGTGAAGGAAAAAAACACACATAATAAAAGGAAATTCGTTTTGATATTTGATGGTTCTTTAACACACAAGTATTTGCGGATTTTGGGGTTTTATTAAATGTTTTATTAAATTCTTGATGCGTGTGTAAGACGATTGTTTTACAGAGTTTTACAAAAAGGTGATGCGTTGAAGGAGCTAAATGCGAAAATTTAACTTGAAGGAGGAAAAAACTTGGTGGTTTTGTGCAGTAGGAGTTAAAAGTGGGGGGGGGGGGTATTTATGAAGTTACTAGTTAAATTTGAAAAAAAAAAATTGTTAAAATGGCTGATGCTGTATCTTGTGTACTGTCTCAAAATATGGTTTACATTTGGTTGTTTTTTGTTGTTGTCCCAAATTATGGTTTACATTTCTCACAGTAGATTGATTACAATTCAGAATTTACGTGTTCTGCGTAAATTACGAAGGTATCACTCCAGAGTCATTGTTTTATAAACTCATATGAGTATTATATATATATCTTTGACTTGTAATGCAGGGTGATCTAAAAGTCAGAGCTAAAGTAGGTTGTCGAGCTTTCGTTGTAGAAATATTTGTGTAATAATTCATTTCGCTTTTCAACTGTCAATTATTTTCATTTATTGTCTCTACTATGTGAAGCATGATTTTCTGAAGCCATATATTCATTATTGTAGTCACAATGGGTGTCATTTTGACTGGCATGCATTTTGACATGACACTGTCTCAAAAAACAAACAAATTGCAAGTTTCATCAACTAACTTAGCATGTCAAAACGAGAACTACGATTATTATAAGCCAATAAAAACTCATTATTTTTTAAAATTGTCCATAATCGGAAGTTTTACATGAAATGTAAACCATATTTTAAGACAGAAAGAGTATTATCATTTCTTTTATATTCAGGGATACCGAGTACTTAAGTACCGAATACTTAAGTACACGTAACAAGTACATTTTAAGTACTTGGTACTTGTGTTTAAGTACTTTGTAATTATGTAGTACTTGGTACTTGTATTTAAGTACAAACTACAGTACTTATACTTAACTACCTAATAAGTACTTGAAATATAAGGAAGTAGAAATATTTGGGTCTGAAAGGGAAATTTCTCTTTAAACCGCTACC